>PVKA01051989.1:0-11932 GCA_004027165.1 Ctenomys sociabilis | reverse complement strand
GACGCCTGGGCCCAGAAAGGGGGCCTGGATCCATCCGGCCTGAAGCCTCATCCGGTTCCACTTCCCCATAGAATCCTTTTGCAGCAGAAGTTGCTTCTATTTGTTTTGTTGCAGCTGACCACCAAAAAAGTGACTGATGCACTCCCTACCTAGCCAATGCAGAAACAGGTTCTGAACAAGAGCACGTCTGCTCCAGATGGAGTCTGCTCCAGATTCCCACTGAGTCTGCACGCGGCTCAGGGAAGGGTTTGTTGCTGTTTCTCTTCTGTCACGCAGTTGGCTGTGCTGGCCGGGCCCTCTTGCCCTCTCCCAACCACGCCACCCACGTAGGGGCCCCTCTTTGCCTTGTCTTGGGCCAGATCTCTCATCCATTGGAGAGTGAGAAAGACTCCTCCATGTAAATTAGAAGAGGCATTTCTGGGGCACCCCCAGCCACCACGTCCCAAGCAACAGCGTAGAGTCAATTTCCTGAAGATCTACATGGTCTACACTCAGCAAGATGTGGGGTCCTGATGCTGGAGCATGGGGTACAGGCCCACTTTAGGGACTGTGGGAACATGTTCCCAGATGGGTAACAGGGCCAGGCAGCTGCCACAGCTGCAGGCACAGGGCCTAGGCTAGGAGGTGATTCTCTGTGGGATCTGACTACTGCCAGGGGGCTAGGGCCGTGCTGCCAAACATTGGAAGTGAGCCACGCTCATTCAGAGAAATGAAGACCCAGCAAGACAGCAGGCCCTTCTTTAATAACAAGTGTTAGGCATTGACCAATCAGATGAGTCACAGATGACGAACAAACCAATCAGAGCCGTCACCAGGCAAAATTGGCTCATGGCTAAGAAGAGCTATGAATGGGATCTTGCCAAGGCACTTGCACTCTGCAGACTCAGCTGTGCTGACCACCCGGTCTGACCACCCGGTCCTTGGTGCTGGGGCAGGCCCTGTTCCCGCAGGGTCTGACCCAAATGCTCCTCACGGTCAACTCTTTGAGGTAAGCACCATGCTTCACTCCTTTAACAGGTGAAGAGACTGAGGCTTTGTGAGTTTCACTTGTCCAGATCACATAGCTTTCAAGTAACAAAGCTAGGGCTTCGGTCCCAGACTCCAAAACCATCATTTTGCTGAGCTCAATGTGAAAAGAATTTTATGAAGAATTGCAAGCTGGTGACAGCAGAGTTTGGACCTCAATGCAGGACCATTCCAGGCTGGGGTCGTGGGTGACTGCACAGGCCTAGTACCTGGAGTGAGCCTGCCGTCAGCCCTTCTCTGTGACTGGAAACAGGCCCTTGATTTCCCAGCTCCATGCTGTGGGAAGACGGGGACCTCGTATCCCGGAAGTGGATGTGGGAATGGCAGTGCCCCTGGCCTACAAGCTGGGTAGGATGCCCACACGACGGAGTCTAGACAGACCTCCACCTTGCCGCCAGCAACTAAGGGCAGCTAAGGGCCTCCGGACCAGTTCCAATTCCACCTCCCCTCCAGGATATGTTGCCACTGCTGATGCTTCAGACTTCACCCTATGAAATGTACACCCTCATTTTATACACAAAACTATTGAAATTCTTTTTTGACACCTGAGAACCCATTTTCAATCCTTGGGGACAGTACTGTTCTTACCCACTATTGAGAATGCCTGGCTGGGATGAGAATATATCATACTCTTTCTTTTATGTATATATACTCTTTTTTCACTCAGTATACATCTAAGACCGAAAGAGATAAGCAAAATACCCATCGGTTAGGTTGTCATGGTGGAAGGTGATTAGGAAAAAAAATGTGATCAGGTGAGATGGTGACACAGATCTGCACTCTGGAGGCTGAGGAGGCACAAGGGTTGCAAATTCAATCCTAGCCGCAGCAATTTAGAGACCCGGTGAGACACTGCTGGCTCAAAATCCAAAATTAAATAAATAAAATAGAAAAGAGGAGGGAGGCTAGAGATGTAGCTCAGTGTGATGGCTCTGGGTTCAATCCCCAGGACCTAGAGACACATAGGGAGAGGGAGACATTGAAGGAGAGAGACAGAAACAAGGAGAAGAGAAAGAGAGACAGACAGACAGAGACAGGGAGAAGAGAGAGAGAGAGAGAGACAGAGAAAAAGAGGCACAGAGACAGAGGGGGACAGATGGGGAAGGAAGAAAGGAGAAAGAGAGAGAGAGAAAATGAATTTCTTTAAGACAGCAATAATTTTTAGAAGGTTGCGAAATTCTGTTCTACGCAGATGGCTTGGAATTGGCCAGTGAGGCTCCCGTAGGATCCAAAATGTCGCAATTGGCCTGCAGGAATGAGCGTCATCTCAGGGGACACTGTCAGGACAGAGAGGGTTTCTCTCCTCTGGCCCGACTTGCAGGCCTCCCAGGCCACGCTATCATCAGGGCTCATCGCAGTGCCCAGCTGACATTCCATTGTGAAAACTAAACAGTGTTCAAAAATTTGAACTAGTTGCTCACAGTTAAGCATTGGACAAGTTCACATCAGAAACGCATTTACTTTCTTTCGCAGCTAGAAAACCTGACCACGTCAAAACCGCTTCCCTGTTTAGCAACAGTTGGCTGGAGTCAGTGTGCGGCAGCCCCATTCAGAAATGCCTGCTGCGCCTGCTGGCTGCAGACCCCTCCCCTCCTTACTGTTGTGCGATGCTGGACTCACACCACAGCCTTGTTCATGACTTTGGACCTCTGTTCCCTTTTCTGTTATCAGTATGTTTTGCTTATTTATATTCCTTGTCTGGCCCCAGCAGAGAAGCAAGAAGGAATTTAGGGATGAAAAGCTATGCCTTTCCCATTTTTATTTCTATTTGTTAAGGAGGCTTTAAAAATTAAGCCTCCTTAATTTTTAAAAATTAAGTGAAGGGCCGGCGAGATAGCTCAGTGTTCTAAAGTGCCTGCTTAGGCAAACTTAGGCCGGCGCAGGGTACAGCAGGTCCATCCCTCATACTACATGCCATGCCAGCCCTGCCCTCAGGGCGGGCTGAGGCAGCCAAAAAAACAAAACAAAACAAACAAAAAAAAAACTTAATAGAAAAGACTTGCACTGGGCACTTACAATGTACCATCTGAGCCATTCGGTATAATGCTCCCGTGTTTCTAGGGAGCATACATAGTTATTTTTCATTTTCCTTCCAAGCAGTTCCAGACTCAGAAAAGTAAAGTAAAGCCATCAATGTCAAAAAGTAGGTTATTACACTTCAGGTTATTGTCCCTACAGAGAAAACAGCCCAGACTGGTGATATAAAACAACAGGTGTTCTGCTGTGCTTGCTCGTGCACCTGTGGGTGGAGAACTCAGAACACAGTAGAGCTGGCTTCTCTGCCGTGCACAGTCCCTAAGGCCTCGTGTGGAAAGACTCAGAGGCTTGGATCCGAAGCCACTCACTCCTGTGTCTGTCACTGGAGTGAGGACGACTTGGAAACTACACTCAGTGGGACCTGAGCCCCACCAGGGCACTGCCACTGCCCCTGCACATGCTCCGCCTCCCTCCCAACGCGGAGGCCTTGGGACACTTCCCCCTGGATGTCAGGACACCAGTAGGAGTGTGGGCAAACAGAGGGACAAGCCAGCCTTGGAAGGGCCGTAGCTTCGCTTCTGCCATGACTACTCGGAAGTTGTCCGATTTGACGCTGGAGGACTGTTAGGGTTTGAATGTATCCCCAGTGCAACAGTGTTGGGGGTGGGGTCTCCAACCTGTGAGCGGGTCATGAGGGTTCAATCTTTACGAGCAAATTCATGTTACAGGAATGGGCTCACCATGAAAGTGGGTTTGGTCCCCTCATGCTCTGATGCATGCTCTTGGGCCCTTCTGCCTTCCACACAGGACCTCACCAGATGCTGGTGCCTTGACCTTGAGCTTCCCAGATCTAGATCTATGAAAAAAAAAGAGGATTCTTTTCTTTATAAACTAGCCAGTCTCTGGTATCCTGTTATAGCAGCAGAAAATAAACCATGTTGACCAAGACCTCAACTCAGGATGTGTGTGTGTGTGGGGGGAGGTTACAAAGTAGAAGAATGTGTGGAGATAGTATTCTGGCCATCTTGGGAAAATAGGATACGCCATGTGGAAGGACCAGGACACAAACAGGAGCATGTGTTCCAGGGACACTGGTCTTAAACACCCACTCTGCCCTACAAAGTGGCTATCAAGTTAAATGAGACGATGATCTGTGTGGGGCTTAGGACAAGCAGCAGGGCCCTGCATAATCTCAGGAAGTGTTGCTGTCCTGAATCTTCCCACTCTGCCAGTATATGCGGTGGGTACTGCTTCCCTTATGAAGCGCCTGGCTCAGTGGATCTGGAAACCAGGCCTGACCATGTGTCTGGAAATCCAGGCAGGGCCTGAGAGCTGGTGCCCCAGCCCCAGTGGACAACCCAAGGGAATGAGGTTCAGAGTTGAAGAGTTCAAACCCTGCATAGTTCACAAAAGTTCCTGGGCCCCAAAGAGTAACCCGAGAAATTGTTTGTATCAGCGAGGAATGACTTAACTCTTGGCAAGTCTGAGCCAACAGCCCCTCTTCCTGTTTCAAGAAGCCTTCCAAAGAAAAGAAACCATTCGGGTTTTGCTCTGTGCTGTGGTTGACTACAAACTCCTGCCCCGTGTGGGGAGCCCTGGGTGAGGTCTCAGCTCCTAGGAGTGGGGCGGGGGAAGGAATGTTCAGGGAGCAGGGAGCAGACTACTTGGTTAGGCACAGCCAAGGGGGCCTGGGACCACCAAGAGGTGGGAGGGTTGTCAACACTGACCTGGAATCTCTCCTTTATAAAGGACACCTTCCTACCCAGCACTGGCTGGAGTCCTCTCCACCTGTGTTCACTTCATCCCCCTCTCTTCCCTCCACCCTGCTAATGCATAGGCAAGCCACCATCGGGGGCCACTGTTCCTCCCTCCCCACCGTGGCTAAGCAAAGTCACCTGCACTTCCAGCACTTCCAGAACTCAGGTGGAGCCCTGCCTCCATGGTGTAGACTGCACACACTACAGCTCCACGGCAGTCCTCCTTCTTCTCCTTTAATTTCTACACAACTTCACTCCTCCTTCATGAATTGAGTGGAGAAGACTTAGGTAAGCTGTCCTCAAAGCTCTTGGTCTCCTTATATGCTTGATGCTCCTAAAAATTATGGAGGGTCCTCAAGGGTATAAGGGTATATATATATATATATATATATATATATATATATATATATATATATTCTCTATTGCTATTTACCACATTAGAAATTAAAACTGAGGCATTTAAAATATTTACATATTTATATGAAAAAGACAAGAACATACCCATTGCATGTTACTTCAGAGGATGACATCATCACATGTCACATTGCCTCTTGAAGATTCTACTGCATATCTGTGAGACACAAGATGCAAAAGACAAACAATGTTAGGATTATCATGTCCAGGCAAATAATTTCAACCTAGTGGATCTCCTGAAGGACTTAGGGGAGCCCAGGGTTACCAAAGCATACTCTGAGAATCTATCTCTGTCTCCACTTTTCTGTCTCTATTTCTTTATCAGTGTCTCTGTCTTGATATAAGCCCTCTTTTACCAGTCAATGATTTATATAGCTCCAGTATTTATTTTACTCATCTTGATTACCATTCTAAAAAATCAAATAGCTAAGGGTAGGAAAGGAAAAGAGTGGGAATGGAAGGAAAGATTAATATGCAAAGCACAGAATGTTGGCACAGACTGTGTGTCACAGCCTGAGTATTTCTGTTGTGAATTTGTTGTTCAAGATATAAACAAGAATATCGACTTGGGTGGGGTAGTGCACCTGCATTCCCAGATACTCAGGAGGTGAAAAACGAGCTCTTGCCTAGCATGATTGAGGCCATGAGCTCAATCCCTGCACCGCAAAGATAGGTGAGAGATAGATAGATGATAGATGGGTAGGTAGGTAGATAGGTAGATAGATAGATAGACAGACAGACAGACAGACAGAAGTATAGACATGGATGAATGTGAATAGAAATGTGAGTGCATATTTGTCACCATAGCTGATGGGTCATAAGATTTTGGAAAGCCACATCATAAGCTCTGTTTTCAGAGATTCCAAGGTAAGAAAATGTATGGCAAAGTACAGAGCATCTCCCCTGGCGGCGTGAGGTGATGTTGCGTAGCATACGTACGTGGATGTGATGTCAGGTAGCCTTCCACACAGTGACACCATCAGTAACCCCTACTCAGCTGTGCCTCCCGAGGGGCCTGGGATGCCTTCACGCTAACATTTGCTCATCTCTCTTTGCGAACCAAGACGGAGAGAGAGGGTTCCGGCTGCGTACGCTCAGCAACCCCTCGCGCGCAGCTGGGGCCCAGCAAGGGCGCTTCGGGTCCATTACCGGACACGGCGTCCGCACTTGGGCACCAGCACACAGGTACTAAGCGTTACAGTCCCCGCCTATGTGTGGCGCTCATGCTCGCTTCATTCTGAATGGAGAGAGGGGGCTCAAGTAAATTCGTTGCAATAATAAAATGAATCAATTCGGATAAATATTTAAGGACGTAATACTGCAGGCGGTGCGCATATCTGGCAGAAAGTGTATGTGGAAAGGGTGGTTTCCAAGTGGATGAAGTCTGAGAAGCCCTCGTCTGCCAGAATTAGCACTCAGCGGAAGCAGAAGGACCTGGATTCAAATTCTGCTCCGCAGTGTTCCGCCTTCATAACCTTGGGCAAAGTAACTCAGTCATTCAGGAACTCATTGCTCCTTGGGTTCTGGAAGTTTTCAAGTTCCAAAGACATCGAGAGGAGCCATCAGAGGAGAGAAAAAGCTCTCTACATGCCACACTCTCTGCTAGATAAGCTCTTACAGGCACTCCCTCATTTTAGGATCAAATAACCTTAAAATAAGGCCCAGTATTTCTGCCCATAAGGAAAGGTAGGGTCAAGATGTGTGAAGACTTGCCCAAAGCCCCCCACCCAGGAAGTGCAGGAGCAAGGCCTTGAACCCCAGTCCATGTCGAAGTGCACTCTGATTTGTTCCCCATGATACGTGGCCCCCATGGACGTGGTGTGGGAGATAGAAGCAGTCAGGTGGCCACAGATCTGTCCACCACCAACCTCTCTCAGCCTCCTCTGCTAAGCCTACTAAACATGGAGGCAACGACTGAGATCGGTTTGCTTCTGCTACACGCCTTATTGATTGATTGATTGATTGACTGGTTGATTATGTATTTGGTACAGGATCTTACTACACAGCTCAGACTCATAGTGATCCTCCTGCTTCAGCCTCCCCAGGGCTGGGATTACAGGCATGCACCACCATACCCAGACTTGGAGGCCGGCTCAGTGCGCACCCAGGGGCAGGGCTGGAGCAGCACATAGTGCCAGGAATCAAATCTCAGTCCCTATGCTTGCCTAAGCAGGCACTTAGTCCCCTGAGCTATCTCACTGGCCCTTACACTCCTAATTTATTTTTACTAGCTTTGCAAATCTCTACTGGCTCTTTACATGAACAAAACATATACAGTGATACTTTGGGCCATGAACTGAATTATCTCTATGATTATGGTCACAGACCAAACTAGAGGAGGGCCTGGGGTTAGGGTTCAATGGCACAAGCACCTGTCTGGCAAGCCTGAGTTCGAATCCCAGCACCCAATAAAAATCCCTCAAAACATCCGAACTAGAGGAAAACCAAATCAAAATTTCCCCTAAGGTCAACACTGAAACTAACCAGTGTCTTTGAGTTCACCCTCATCCGACTTGCATTACAACCAGAACCATGGAACGATTAAGTTTGTGAACTGAGGCACCACTGTAGTTGAATTAAATTTAATAAAGACAAGTTGTTGGGGATTCATAATTTGCCTTTGAGGGGAAAGACTCTTTGTTCCGTGGGCTTATATTTACATTTTGATGTCTTCAGGATCTGGCTTGTAAAACCCAACAGCTCTTAGAGTGAGACAATCAATTGTAACTGGCCCAGGGCTTTGAGTATAGAGTCCATGTATCAATAGTTTATCTCTTTCTCTTAAGGTGCTGTTTTAAAAAAATGTATGGCCATATTATTATTTATACATTTGATTTTATTCAAGACTGACTAAAAGAATTTTGGAATCCTAATTTTAATTGCCCCCGAATGGCCAACAATCTTGGTTCCAAATTCAAAATTCCCCCAGGGGGGACTGTTGCTGGGCATAGCTTTTACATGCGGTCACCACAGGACCAAGGGAACCACTGCAAGAAGGACCTTGAAATGACAGTGGCCCTGAGTGTGTGAGGAGCAGTGAGGAGACAGCAAGAGAGGCCCAGGAGGCAACGGGAGTTGGGGTTGGAGGGATCCCTCGGAGTTGGGGACTCTGCTCTTACGCTGAAGGACCGTGGAAAGGCTGGAGGCTTCTGCAGGGTGGAGCCTATCCTGCCAGATATTCCCATGGGTCCCTCAGGAGTGAAGTCTCAGATGGCTTGCTGTGGTTCAGATCTGGGGTGGCCCCCGAAGCCTCACGTGTGTGGAAGGTGACTGGATCAGGGGACGCTGTACTCAGCGGGTAACTCCACCTGGAGTCCGTCACTAACCTGCTGTGAGGAGCTGGAGCTGGCTGAGGGAGGTGAGTTGCTGTGGACGTGATCTGGAATGGTCTTATTCCTCCCTCCGGCTGGAGTCCTCCCTGCTTTGCTCCCTGCTTCCTGGCCACCGTGATGGGACCAGCTCTCTTCCCCAGTGCCTCTTGGCCCTGCCCTGCTTTGCCTTGAAGTCAGCCCACCAGGCTCTGTAACTGTGGGCCCAAATAAATCTCTCCTCCTTTATTTATTTGTTTATTTATTTATTTAGTATTTTAGGGAAGGGCCCACAGGGTGTTCAAGATCTCTCTGCTAGATCAGACTCGCAGTGATCTGCCTGTTTACAGCCTCCGAAGAGCTGGGATTACGGGTTTCCACCACACCTGTTCTCAATTGCCGGCTCAGCAAGCCCCAGGGTGGTGGGGGCAGGGCTGGCAGGCAGGCCTAGAGATCCCCAGCCCCTGGCGGGAAGGAACTGAGAGTCCTCTACAGCAGGTCCTGTGAGTGACACCGCCTGCCTGTGCCAGGGTGGCCCTGGAAGTGGTAAGATGGGCCAGGACCTGATGATGGGAGGGGTATGGGTGTGTAGCGAAGGGAGGGGTGAAGAAAGGTGATGAGATGTTTACTTGAGCCTCTGCACAAAGGAATTGGCGAGCCTCGGGAGGACCGAGGTGGGAGCTACAAAGCTGATGCTCTAGAAGTAGATAGCAGAACCAGAGTTTCCAGAAGGTGGGTAAGGGAAGAAGGAGGGGCAGAGAATGGGTAATGGGTATCAAAATATAAGTTCCAGGGCTCTGTGGCATAGCAGGGTGGCTGTGGTTAATAGCAATTTCCTGCATATTTCAAATTGCTGGAAGAAAAGAGCTTGAATGTTCTAGATACAATGAAATGAGGAATGTTTGAGGCGATGGAAATGCTGATTTCGTGATTTGATCATGCCACGCGGTATCCAAGTGTTGAAATATCTATCCTGCTCTACCCCATCAGTGTGTATAATTAGTATGTGTTAAGATTCTGATAAAGAAAGTAAATCTGAGCTGTAGATGTTCACATAAAGGAAATAACTTTTTTATTTATTTTTTTTTAAAACCGGGATTGAACTCAGACCCTTGTGCTTGCCAGGGAAGCCATCTCTCCAGCTCAGAAATGGCTTTCTTGAAATCTTGAAAGAAGAAAAAAGAAAGGAGCAGAGACAGACACAGAGACAGAGAAGAGTTAGGTGGGGCCCAGTGAAATCTACAATGCCCGGTAGATATGCAATAGGAGATGGTGTATAGACCAGCAAAGAGCAAACCTGGAATGCAGGGAAGTCTGGTTGGAAGTGAATAAGAGTCGTCGGTACTGATGGTATTCAAAGCCTGCAGATTGTTCCCTGAAAGACTAAAGGTTTCCAGGGGGAGAAAAATCTATTTGTTGAAAAGGAAACTTGAACACTACAAAGTTGGACCTTCTCAAGAAATTAGTCCTCTCATCCCACACAGAGAATAAGTGGAGCCCTGGGGACATTGTCACCCCACTGGGATCACGGCCTGGGAGCGAGATCGCTGTGCAGGACTCTAGGCAAGTGCAAACCACCAGACCTGGTTACACCAGAACCCCAGACATGGCCTTCAGAACCCTGGCTGGTTCACAAGCCTCTACTGCATCTTTCCAGTACCCAACTGGTCATGAACTGCATCAAATGTCCCCACGAGTTGACACTGGACTTAACCATCAGATTTGATTCGGTTCACAACCAATTCGGTACTAATGAGAATTGAACCCAGGAACTCTGAACTGAGCTATATCCCCAGCCATTTGTTTGTTAGTTTGTTTATCTCAGAGTGCTGAGATCACAGGTGTGTGCCACCATACCCAATTCCCTGCCTTTCTTTTCTTTCTTTTTAACACAGACTCTTGCTGTGTCACCCAAGCTGGCCTCAAGTTTACAGTGTACCCAGCTCACCCACCAGAGTGGCTGGGATTACTGGTGTGAGCCATCACACCCAGCATGGAGCTTTCTTTCTTTTTTTTTTTTTTTTTAAATATACTTGATAAAATGGTGTCTGCAGCAGGGGGCAGCCGCACACCCCCTGCCCCCAAAGGACCTGCCACTCAATATTTGAGGCTTAGCAGACCACTGAGGCGCTGTACTGCTGGAGCCCACGCCTGTAGCCCCAAGGTCACCGGCGACGACAAGGAAGAGAGCAGGTGCGGCTCTGTGCCACTGAAACCATCTTCCAAACCCGGGTGGCCAGTTTGCCAGCCCCATGAAATACTTTTCGCAGTGCAGCATAGGTGAGGGGCCGAGGGAGAGGCCTGGCTCCCATGCAGGCTGACCCAGCTCCGCTCCTCAGCCCATCGTGGAGATCAGAACACCCCCCTGACCTGCTGGGGAGATGGCTCATTGGAATAAGAGCTTCCTTGACAAGCGCAAGGGCCTGAGTTCAATCCTCGGTCCGCTAAAAAAAAAACCACAATACTGGTCCAGCGTCTTTGTCCACAGAGCGGCAATGCCAGGTGCTGGCTGGCAGGATGACCCGGCTGGGCGAGCTCCCTCAGGGCCGACCTGGCTGGACGAGCTCGGAGCAGGGTTCGGTCCAGGCCCCACGCCGCAGGACCCCCACCCCACCCCCACCCCCACCCCAGGGCGGCTGCCCTGAGCCTGGCTCCTCGCTCGCCCTCCGCCAGTCGGCACGCTGGGCCACTGAGTAAACACGCACTAATCTGCTTCCTCCTCTCTCCCAGACTGTCTGCTTTACACCTCACTCAACACCCCTGAGGAATGAGGATGAGGGAGCGAAGCCGACTTGGAGGTTCGCGCTGAGCGTCCGCAGAAGTGTGTGCTTTGGGGGCGGGGCGGGCGCGCCAAACACATAATTAGCAGCGAAGAATTTGCTTGCGATAAATTGTTTTTCTCCTCTTCCTCATCACAGAAATTACTACTAAAGGACAGGAATGCATCACAGACTCCTTGCACAGGTTGGGATTGAGGAGACCCTTCACTGAAAGTAAAAGAAATTTAAGTAAAATTACGATGCACTCCTTCGAATTGAAGCAAAGGGATTTGTTATAGGGGTCAGTGGTGCCGCTTGGAACCCGAAGTCCGAAACTACAGCTACAGGAGAGGAACAGAAAAGCCCAGATGATGGCACCTGTTGGTCTCGGGTATCAGGGTCTCTGGTCTCTCCAACTCCCTGTGGAAAGAAGTGCATTTAATTCCAGCCTATTCCATGGACAGCCTCTCAGATCCACGCCTTGGGGCTTCTTGTCACCCAGGGGCAGGGAGGGGCACAGTTAATCAGAAAGAAAAGAAGATCTCTCTCTCTCTCTCTCTCTCTCTCTCTCTCTCTCTCTCTCTCTCTCTCTATCTCTCCCCTTTCCCTCTCTCTCCCTGTCTCTCTGTCTGTGTCTCTCCCTGTCTCTATCTCTCTCTCCATCTCCCTCTGTCTCTATCTCCCTGTCTGT
>PVKA01051988.1:0-11900 GCA_004027165.1 Ctenomys sociabilis | reverse complement strand
GCTACAGAGGAAGATATTTTCCAAATGTAAGTCAGTATGTATGAAAGAGAGGACAGGACTTTTGTTTATGATTTATCAAATTATTTCTATAATTCTTTTCAGAACCAAGCTGCATTGAGTTTAAGATACAACAAATCACTCTCTCAAGGATAAAATTATATGACGGAAGAATTAGAATTGTCCCTCCCCAAGTAAAAGCTGTTTATTAGTCACAGTTTTCCCGTGCACTGGTTATTTACTAACTGTATCATAGTCCCAAATTTATTTTGTTGTTGTTGTTGTTACTTTTGCTTGGATTTTGGTTTTCCTTTTGCCTTTTTGAGACAGTCTTGCTCTGTAGTTCAGCCTGGCCTCGAACTCTCTAATGCAGCCCAGGCTGGCCTGAACTCATGGCGATCCTCCTGCCTCAGCCTCCGGTGTGTGGAATTAAAGGTGTATACCACCATACTCTGCTAAATCTACCCTTCTACCCCTGCTCATTGATATGCTGAGCTGCTGACACCCGCCAGAGCTCCCGGTGAGTCACTACCAGAAAGAGCACCAGAGTGCTGTGGGTGGGGGCTCCCCCTGGCTTTGTGTCTCCGTAATGTCCTACATATAGCTATCATGGTGGGCCTGAGTAAAATCTTCCCTACCTTGTTCTGTTTTTTCTCTGATTTTAAAGATTTTTTTAAATTTTTATTAGTGCATACTATTTATAACTACCTTGCTTTGCTTAGCTAGTTCTAAGCAAATACAATTTGCCAAGTGTTAGAATAGTCACAGTGGAGTCCAGATGTGGTGATACACCCCAGTAATACCAGCACTGAGGAAGCTGAAAACAGGAGAATCACTACAAGTCTGAGCTGCATAGTGAGACCCTGTACCAGATACATTAAAAAATAGAACATTCACAGTGCTGTGTAACCACTACAGCTTGTGTCGGCTGAGGGAAGCAGACTCTTTGGAGAGAGCAAAGTTTGTGATTGGCTCACGGTCTGCAGTGGGGCTGGAGGTGTGAGCACTACACTGACCTGGGCAGGGAGCCTGCATGCACTATGAAGGACGGAAGGCGGCTGGTCCCCTCTCTCCCTCCCTCACTGTTTTTTGTGTCTTTGCCTCCATAAGTGGCTGCCCCTCTGCCCTGTGCCACCCTACCTTTGAGCCAGCCAATTACAGACTGAAACTAACTCAAATGGCAAGCTAAATAAACTCGCACCCTTCACTTGCACTGGGTCTTTTGTCCCAGTAATGAGAAAAGTAGCTAATCATTATCATTATTTAATTCAGTACATAGAATTATACACATTGCTATATGAGGATATGAAGATAATAATGTGAATACCTACACATAAAATATTTATTTCTATATCTAACTCTATCAAAAACTCTACATTTACATAAAAATCTTCTAATTTAGTCCTACACTATGGGGCTCAGTCTAGGTTTTTACTTTTCTAGGTTCAGATTCTCTTCTATAACAATGATTTATGTCTGCAATGCTCCTGTCCACAGCTATTAATCTGTCTTCCAAAACCCATGAATTGTCACCCTCACTTAGCCTCTTTCTTTATGTGTCTAGAATCCCACCAGGCCAATAGCCTAGTTCACAATATTTAATTACAATGGTAAGAACATAGATTGTCCCATACTAGCCTGGGCACTTGCTTCCTTCGCAGAAAGTGCTGCGAATGTGACCGTTCTGCAGACGCTGAGTGCACGCTTCCCTGTAAACTTGAGGGATTAACCAGGGTAAGAGTCTCTGTCTGCGAAAGTGTTTTCTCTAAGAAAAGCTAACCCTATGGGTTTAAATTCATGACTTGTACAACCATTTCACAACAGGTGCAAACACACACTGTTCCACGGTTCCTGGTGGGACACAGAAGAAAGAGGTGGTTAGTATTCTGGATTTTTGCTTTACAAAAATAATAAAAACTAGTCTCTCTAGGAATCATGTTTTTCCAAGGCTCAGAATTAGAACAGGAAGATGGTGCATGGCCTCAGAGGACACTTAAGCTTACAGTTCATGAATTTCAAATTACATAAAAAATTTTTATTTAGTGTGCTGCTTGCCCTTGATAGAAAAGGCATTTTTATGGACTTGTTTGTTGTAGTTTCTGGAATGGCTCATAGTGGCTGAGCCTCTCCGCCTATCTGATACTGCTCCTTTGTTTTCTCTAGACACTTCTGGCCTGCACTGGAGATGGAATCGTGGGTGCACTCAGAGGCATTTCCAGTTTTCTGAGGGAACACTCTGGTTTGCATACAGGATGTCTCCCGCGGCCCAGGTATTAAAGGTGTGGTCCTCAGCTTGGTACAATTGGGAAGTGGTAAAATTCAGAGATTTGACCTAGAGTGCAAGGGTGTGCTTACTTTAGCTCTTTTTTTTTTTTTTTTTTTTTTTTTCAGAACCCGGGATTGAACTCAGGCCCTTGCGCTTGCCAGGCAGCACTAATTCTACTGAGTCACCTTCCAGGCTCCCTACTTTAGCTTTCAAGGGACCCTATCTGGAACCAAATGGAATTGATGAGTACAGGTGCTTAGCCCCTCAGGTTTCCCACACAGACAAAACCAGTGAGCTCGCTGGTTTTGAGGGCAAAATGGGCCTTTATGGTAAAGTATGTGCGATCGCCCCCCACCCCCACGCCAGCCCGCTTGCAGATGCTGTGCCACCTGGAGAAAAGTGGGACGTTTCAGCCGATTTTCTATCTAGGGGTCAAAGGAGCCAAGCCAAGGTTTGGCCCGGAATCTCCCCGAGGCGTGGAACGCCTCTGACCCCCACTGGCCACCGGTGGTACTGCCCCGCTAAGACAGCCTTTCCTCACCCACCTCCTCTCCTGTGGTCACGATGGTTACCATCTTCAATTTTTCCTCGCTCTTTTCTCTCCGGTGTGGAGGGTACCCTGCTGTCATCCTACAGCGTGTGGAGTTCATTTTAATTTGATTAACAAATGAACCAAGAGAAGGTCTGGGGTCGTTCCACGTATTGCTAGTTTTCATTCTCATTTTCTGGACCGTTGGTGACTAGCACCCTGCCCCCGAGCCTGGAGGAAGTCCTCCCGCTGCCCACTCTGTTGTCACGGTGGCGCACACGCTCTTGCAGCCCCTTCAGTGCAGAGGAAGCACCGACCACAGCAACACAACAAGCACGGGCTAAGCCTTAGGTGTCCACGGAAGCCGCTGCGGTGAGCCAGGCCAGTGGCCAGGACATCCAAATACTTACGTACCCGGTGAGTATGTGGGCCATGTACACGAAGCCTCTTGATTCTTTTCCATCCTCTTCTTTCCATTTCCTCAGTCTGTGGTGGTACCCTTGCATTTTGAAATATATGTCTCCCTGTTTCTTATGATCTTTTTTTTTTTTTTTTCTCTAATGTATACATTGGCTTTCTCATAGAAGAGAAATAACGAGCCATATTTAAGCTCGTGTGTCTGATTTATTTCCCTTTAACTTTTTTTTTTTTTTTTTTTTTTTTTTTTTTCTGGAACCTGGGATTGAACTCAGCCTTGCGCTTGCCAGGGAAACGCTTATTCCACTGAGCCGTCTCCCCGGTCCTTCTCTTTAACATTGTGGACTGACAGTGGGCCCATTTCTCTACAGATGACTCAAGTCGGTCCTTCCTTCTGATCTCTCACCATTTCATACATAGCCTGAAAACCTGAAACCGGAACCCCTTTCCTCAGTAGAAGTCCGCTTGCCTGTCTTCACATTTCACTGTCAGATGCAAAATACAGAGTCCTTCTCAAAACTGTTTTCTGTTCTCCTCTCTCGTGGCCAGCAGGGGGAGCCTGGGACCCTGCCCACACAGCGTGGAATCAGGTGACTTTGCCAGGCAGAAAGCCTCCTTCCCTCGCCAGAGAAGTGCTTCTTAGCCCTCAGGTTTCCCACACAGACAAAGCACTGCAGAGACGGAGCTCTTCTCCTGGGACCACATGTACTATCATCTTTCTGTGAGGTGACAGGCGCTTGGCAGCCACATCCGCCCCAGTAGGGACAGAGAAAGCAGCTCGGTGCTCTTTTTGAGAATCATGAAACCTGCAGGAGAAAAGCGGTAGGAATTTTGGCCCTGGCCATTATTCCCCCTGAGCATCACGAGTGGCACCAGAGAACCCTGGGAGAGCACAGTCCATTCCAGCTGGTCCTATCCTCCTGGGTGAGAAGCTTCACAAATGTTCTATTCTTCATCAGTACTGCATTATCGTTATCATGTTGTTCCCTTTTCTTCTTCCTGATCCTACAGATAATACCCGCATTGTAGAAAATGAACTCTTTGTCTTAATAAAATGTGTATTAGAGTTATACAGATTATTCTGTAAGTTTGAATGAAGCACTGTCTATGATTAGAAAAGTATCCCACCATGTAAGTGACATATTCCATTGGTGTCACTGCTAGAAATTACCTTGAGGATCTGGTTTATTTTTTAATATTAGGTGACATGAATCAAGCAATAAAGACTGATGGTGTACCTGTCATGTTCAGGGAAATGCACACAACATAACACAAGACCTAGAAAGAAAGAAATAAAATACGGCCCTGAATACAAAATTGTTGACTGTCTATGTGGGAAGCTGAGGCAGAATCCAAAACAAGCAATAAAAAAATACCCAGGACCCTCTTTAAGGATAACAATGAGGGTGCTGTGGCAGAGCATAAGCAACATAAGCCCCTGCCTGGCAACGGCAAGGTCCTGAGTTCTATCCCCAGTGCCCCAGTAATGATGCTGATGATGATCACTGAGTGCTCATTCTGTTCCAGGCATTCTGCTAAGTTCTTCATGTACCTTACCTTACTAAATACCCACAGCAACTTTGTGAAGTTAAGACTATTATCTGACTTCATTTTCTGATAAGAAAATTTAGTTAACTTGCCAGGATTTGATTCCAGATGGCCTGACACCAAGACTGTCCCCTACATACCAGCTAGTCTATGCTGCTTCCTAAGAGCACAGGGAGACCTCAGGTGGGCCACCTGTGTGGGCTGAGGTTACACAGATTAGGATGAGGTTAGGCATGCAGAAACAATGAGGAAGACTTTTAAGGCAGGACACAAAGGAAGCACACACAACTGGGAGAAATGTGCATGGAACATCTGGGACCAAACCTGCAGCCTGCTGCACACACTGTATGAATGGATGGGAATCTGGGTATAACAGAGTTCAGGGGGGAAAAGCAGGTCAAAATCAGGTATGGAAGGGCTACGCACGTGCTGAGCACCTGCTTTAATGCAGAGCTACTCCTAAGCCCCACTACGGACTTCTTAAAAGCTTTTTAAATGGGAAATGGGCTCATTGAAGCTCAAATTCAGATCATGTTATGCTATGTTGTTTACTGAAACGTTTTGCAAACATCAACTGAATAGTTACATGCCAAACACCACCCTAGATGTTGAAGGCACAAAAATACATAACCTGTACTGTCTGTATAAGGAGTTCTCAAGGATTATGTAGAGAAACTTAATATAGATGGTCACTCTGTGTGCCAGGAAGACCTCTTCTAAATGTTTCAATATTTGTAGTTAGGATGAATCTATAGAAATTATCCAGGAGCACTTTCCAAAAGTGAAAAGCCAGGTCAAACCTAACGTTTAATCCCCCGCTTCTTGCTTGAAGGATTCTGAAGGAAGACCAGCGGCCACTTCCGCAGAGCGGGCCAAGAACCTGTGATGACTTCCACAGCTCATGCTTGAGCGGGTTCTCTAACTATAAAGCGCTTCTCCAGCCCTGACTGGTACAAGCCTGCCACCTGCTGGAGACCAGCGGAACCGACCCTAAATCCCAAGGCACTGGGTAACCGGCCCTCCCTACCGGGCCACATACCTCCCGTGTTTAATTGACAAAGCCTCATGAATTCATATGCTGAGGAAGTTTCCAAGAAAGGACATTACAAATGATTTACATGTCACGGAGCCAGACAGACCCAAGCATAAAGCCCACCCTAGCTGCCTATGGCAGATGTCTCTTGGAACACATTACCCAGCTCCTCCGCACCTCACTTTCATTTCTGTGGAATTAAATGACAGGAAATAGAATATGCGCTGAATAAATGCATGAAAGGAATACCTGAATACATCAGTGTTAGTAAGATCAGAAAACATAACTGTAAAGTGCTTCCAGGACTACACAGCACACAAAAATATTAAAAGTTCTTTTAGATCATTTAATCTTTCTCTGCATCAATTATCCTGAAGTCTTCCCAGCTAATGTGCGTGTAATATAGAACTACTAGGGGATGGAGAACAAAACCCAACTTGTCCAAACCCCTTTCTCAGATTTAGACAAGCCAAGAACAGCCTCATCATTCACTCATGATCTAAGGTGAGGCCTGCCAAATAGCTTAGTGGATTAAAGCACTTATTTAGGTACATACAGGGGCCAGGGGTTCAATCCCTGGCTTGCCATGCTGACCCTAAGCCCTAGGTGCATTGAGATGGTGATTGACACTGGGCATGGTGGTGCACGCCTGTAATTCCAGCTTGTGAGAGGCTGAACACAGGCAGTTCACTACAAGTCCAATCTACGTAGTGAGACCCTATAGACCCTATCCTAAAATGCAAGAGAGAGAGAGAGAGAGACAGAGAGAGAGAGAGAGAGAGAGAGAGAGAGAGAGAGAGAGAGAGAGAGAGATTTAAGGTGAAAAAAATTACCTATGGGACATTACTAATAGAAAAGAGATCATTCTACCTGTTGGGTGCATTGTAGGTTTGCTGCCCATTTGTACAGATATTGGAGATATTCAAGACTTTAGAAACAAGTCTTGGAGTGTTTCTTGCCAGGAGTATCCATCTCTTACTCTCCAGAAGCCTGGAAACAATGATAAGCATGGCCATGCCAAGGTCACATGGGCTGGGAAGCTTTCGGGCACTCCTGTGTTTCACTGCAATAGCAGCCACTAGGATGCATGTTATTATTAGCAGTGTTATTACTGCTCCACTCTGAAAGTAAAGCAAAGAAGGCTCACCAAACGTCCATGCGGCAGGTGCACGTTGGTGTGCCCAGTGCACTCCCTTCTCGTTGGCCAAACGCAGATCCTACCCCAGTGCCTGCTTGTTTCCCCCGCCCCCGTGGCTCTGGCTTGTGTACAGGCCAGGAAGGCCCATCTCAGAAATGGGCCTCCTCCGGCCTCAGATTGTCCAAAGTGGCAGCCAGGGACCTAGTTGTGTTCCATTTTTCATAAGAGAAGACTGCTGGAAGCCTTCCCAGGAGGGGATGCTAGCTGATAAGAAGAGACAAAGGTTTTTGCTTTGTTTTTGATTTTGTTTTTGTTTTTGCCTTTCATCAGATGCTGCATCTGGAGACTTGCAGAACTGAGGACTGACACTGACACTGATAGGCTGGAAATGGCAGTGTGAAAAATGGAAAGAACTCGGGCTGGATCTTCTAAGTTATCAAGATTGAATTTTTAAATATAATTTTCATCATATTTTCAAAGGTGACAATGCCACTGATGCACTGTCAAAGACTCTAGCGCCATCTTCCCTGAATGAATAATAGGTGGTGGGTTCTCGTTTTCTTGATTTTTTTTTTTTTTTTTTGGAAGTTTCCCCCAACCTCCTAGGCTGGCTGAGTTGGTGTCATCTAAGAAAGGAATTTAGAGAAAATTTTGAGTTTTTCCCCACAAAAATTGTTTGCTACTATATACACATTAGCTGAAAAGACTGAAGAGTGTTCTGTGCGGAAAAAGATTAGATTACTTAAATTATTTTATTCTACAGAGTAGAATCTTATGGAGGCAGAAAGCAGAAAGTTCTTTCTAGATTGATAATGATACTCTAAGGTATACAGAAAAGAGGAAAAAAACAAAGAAGAACTTGGGATATGGTATTTTTATTAGTCAGGATATGTAAGGGTATGCTGCAATAACAAATTAACCACAAAATTTTAGTGGTACAACACAGCAAAAAAAAGTTTATTTCTAGATCATATTTTATGTCCAATTCAAGTTTTTAAAAGATCCTGCTGCCCCTAATCACTCATGGCTAATGGAGGCGCCAATGCCTTATGCCACTGTTGTTCATACACACGGTTTTCAGGGGGTTCTGCTGTCAGGACAAGAGAATTGTTGTCTAGCTCAAATCAGAAATGACAGCCTATATCCCACCTGCTCACAATCATTGCCCAGAAGTTCTTACAGGGACTTCCCTACAAGAGGGGCAAGCCTTACTCCCTGAACCCATGAAGGAGATGAGAACCAGACAGAGAGCAACAATTACTTCTGTCACTGAAAGCTTCCATTTGAGTTTTCTAAAAGACAACTCTCTCTCTCTCTCTCTCTCTCTCTCTCTCTCTCTCTCTCTCTCTCACTTTCTCATAGAAAAGCAGAAAAGGAATAGGTCATGTGTAGAAACCCAATAAATGGCATATGGGGTGGGTTTGCTTTATAATAATGCATTTTTGTGAAATCTAACTCCTGCCTTGAAACTAGCATTGATTCCTCCCAAGGGCAGAACCTCTGGGATCTAACTACCTTTCCCTGGTCTCTTGTAAAGGTTCTGTCCTTTCGGCATTGCCAGACATGGGACAAAGCTTCCCAAAGATGAGGCCTTTACAGACGGATTCCAATCACATCCAACCCATAGCACTCGCTCTTGTTTTCTCAGGCATCACTGGTACCTTCACAGGTTCAATGCTAATAGACTAAATGCAAAAATAGATACAAGAATCCAGTTGTCTTCCAATAGAAGCCATTTCTCTAACTTGCAGACTGCCCAGGTATCATAGAGATTTGCACTCTGAACAGGAAAGTGACATTGTTCTTTACCCTATAATTTTGGAAAATAAGTTATTTCCCATATTATGTTAACTAGGAATAGATTTGTCAGTATAGTTTTAAGTACACTAGTAAAAATTTTAACAGCCTAAGTTTTTATTTCAAGTGTGATATATTCATTTTCCTTTACTATAACAAAACTCCTGAGGCAAGCTAATTTTATAAAGAAAATGAGGTTTTGTTTAGTTCACAATTCTGGAAGTTCAAGCACATGCTTTGGGTTCTGATGAGGACCCTGCCTGCCCGCATTACCTCATGGTGGATCACAACACAGAACACATGTGAGGGAAGGAGATCACCTCTCAAACCAGGAAATCAGAGAGAAGGTGAATGGGATCCAAGACTCGCTTCCAAGGGGACCACCCCAAAGACCTAAGGGCTTCCCGCCACTTGAAAGTTCCCATCGCCTCTCACATCAGCTGGGGATCAAGCCTCCAGTGTATGAAACTGTAAGAGACAAAGTACATCTTTGTCACAGTGTGTGTAGGTGCTGCCTGATGTCATTCTTCTAGCTGGAAGTCCTGTGGGGCTTTCCATAATCTTTCAAGATGAAAGAAGACCTCGAAGCTAAACATCTCTGAATCTCTGCTCCAGATGAACGTCCCATGATGACGGAGCCTTTTCTCCCACTTAGAAATTCTGTTTTTCTTCACAGGACTTGCACATTCAACTTTTTTTTTTTTTTTTTTTTTTTGGTACCGGGGATTGAACTCAGGACCCTGTGCTTGCCAGGCAAGCACTTACTCTACTGAGCTATCTCCCCAGCCCCACATTCAACTTTAGATAGTATCTAGTTCCTTTCCTATTAGATAAATATATGATCTTTTGACCAAAGATTTTGGGTATGCATTCTCTTAGGGAGAATTTGGGGAGGACCTAATGCCAGTGCTTCTCAAAGTCTTCAATGAAGTGAAATGGTGAGCAATTCTCCCAAACCCATCTCTGACAAAACTAGACAAAAAAAGGGGATACAAATGAAGGACCATTTTGTATCTATATGTACAAAATAGGATAGATATACAGCTACTTTCTCTTAATTCAATGAGAAGAAAGATTTGTACTAGTAGTGTTTGGACAGATATCATGTCTGCATCTTAAACATGAATTACCACTATGAAGACAAAAATATGCAATGCATTTATTATTAAAACTGTCCTACTCATTGGTTTTGAAACTGTCTCATTGCTATTTCTTTCTCAACAAAATTAATAAAAAATAAAAAGCTAAATCATTTGAAGCTATTAAATTCTATAATTTTATAATTTTACTCTTCATGTTCCATGAATCTATTTTTTAAATTTCACTGGGGCCAATACCAACCCACACATACACCCCAAACCACCTCTCCACTGCCTAACTCAACTGATTTCAAGAATACTGAATGAAGCTCCTGCCTTTGAAGAATTTCCTCTGCTGGCTTCTCCCAGAGCTGGAAGCTCATGCCATCAGAATCATATTACTGGAGGAAACAAAGTATGTCCTGCTCTAATTGGAATGCCATCCTGTGAATGAGCAGAGTACTCCAGGTTAACACTGCCAACAAGTCTTATAATAGTAAAACACCTCAAGTCTCTACACTGCACATACTATTTATGATTTCTTCAGAGTTGCTATTGCTCTCTTATCTCTTGGGGCTCCATGACCAGTGGTGCGGACAAAATGTGGCTGCACTGTAGGGTATGGTGACTGGGTCCCGAGCAGCTGACAAAAGGCTACATTATGTCATCTAAAAGTACAAGGTGACTTATCTTGTCACGTGATCAGTTTTGACCAATGGGAAAAAAGAATTAAGAAGAATGAACAGGCAGCTGTCCCTCCTGTTAACCCTTCATGATGCTGTTTCTTCTTAAACCCCTCCACAAAAGTCATGCATGCCCAATGAAGATGTATTTTTCTATGTCCCCTCAAAGCCCATTGGAAAGTTGGAGCCAGCATGGTACAGCACACTTCAGAGCTTCACATCTTTCCTGAGTTCTCTTCAATTTTTCTTCCTTATCCTCACCTCCCTAGGTATGCACTTCCACAACCAAATATCATCTCTGTAGTATTTCATTTGGGCTTTCGAGAAAATCCAGGCTAAAATGATCCCTCTTTAAAGATTCTTTAAAAAATCTTTTTGAATGTCCCAATAAATAGCATTTCTGCCTAGGCTCTAAAATTAAAGAAAATGAAACACATACATGTGCATGGGCACATGCTCACCACATGCTATATTTTTTGTTTTTGTCTTTACCAATAAAAGTGAGATTCTAAGACATCTAAGTGAAAAAATCATATGTACCTGCCTAACAGAGCCAAGGTTTCTTCCCCTCATCCAGGATTAGATTGTAAGCAAGTCTGCCATGCATAGAGGAGCTGTGCCATGAGATGAAGAAAGAGCAGGAGGGAGAATTCCATGTTTTGTGAGGACAGAGTTGAACTAAATAGAAACCATTCTCCCTAAACTCGTAAGCTAGAGTAGTCATTCTACCTCTGCAAACACTGAGTGAAGGGGCACAAATGCCTGGAATCTCACCACAGAAGAGTCCCTGAGAAGGAGGAACAATTCCTCCTGAAGGCACCATTCCCTGACCACTGGTGAGGCTCCAGCTCCCTGTCATCTGTGTGTGTTGTAGGTATGGCTTGCTCTGATTTACTGTTTTGCTCCTTTTTATCTCCTCATCTTCAATGGCTAGTTTCTTTATCTACCCTGTGCCCTCCAAACAAGAAACAGTCATTTTTCCTTAAATTCCCCCAAAGAAACCACAAAAATAAAGCCATGGAGTGTACAAGATTTAGTAAAGCTTAACAGATGACTCAAACCAGAAAAAGAAGACTACATAGAAAGAGAATTTAGGATGCCAGCTCCGATGGAAGAACTTGCATTGTGCTAACCCTTTCTTTAAAATACAATTAGAAATGTTGTACAAAACATGTAAAATATCTATATGAAGGCATTGGAAACACATACAGGCCAGATCCAAAGGGAAGAAAGCCCAAAGCATACATACATTCTACTGTCATCCTAATTATTTGCCAATTAAAGAAAGGGGAAATAGTGAACCCTTCAAACTGGCTGAACAGGCAGAAGTCAGGATTTGGAGTAAAGTCCTGGAGAATGGGAAATAGAGATTAAGCCATTTCTGCCAGGAAATGGGGGCAATTCTACATCTTT
>PVKA01051987.1:0-11933 GCA_004027165.1 Ctenomys sociabilis | reverse complement strand
TGTTTGTGTGTATCCTAGAATCACAGTGGCAATTAAATGAGTTATACAAATCAAATGATTAACACATAGGTGTTCAAATAATTTAGATAGATTTTAGTGGAAGCAGCATTTTAAAATCTAAATACTCCAAAAAGAAAAGATAAAACATATTAAAATATTCATGACACTTAAATAAAAACTGGATAAAAACTGTTTTTTGGAAGTGCTTCTGTGTAACTACTAAATAATATTATGTGGGCTATTTTAAAAACAAACAGAAAATCCAAAGAATAGACAATTGTCCAGCATGAGGACTCTGAATAGAACAGGTGAAGTAGTGCAATACAAGTTACCTGAAGCCATTTGGCAATTAAGAAGAAGATGAATGGGATGAACAACAGTTGTAGTTATAATGTGTATGGGACCTGATTAAAATAGGAAAGAGCAAAAAATGACAATAGGTAGCAAAAAGAACAAAATATCTGTTCATTCATTTCTACATAAAATTAGCAGCAGTTTACTTTGCTACCTATTTTAAAATGGGAAAGTAAAGTGAATTCTGTTGGAAAAAAAGATTAATCTGTAAAAGAGAACCATACACATTTTTTTATTGCATTAGTTTATGGTATGCTTAGTAGTATCTATAGTAAGATAGGTATCTCTGTAAAAGAAATTCAGGTGGTACATCTCTGGTACAGCCTCAAGTGAGTATGGCTGGATTGATTTTTACAAATTTGAGTCAATATTTAATATTAACTGACTCAGCCTGTATTTTTCACAGGGCAAATAAAATGAGATACAGACTCCTCACAGGATTCAGCTCTGCCCTTTGCACATATGCAAACTGAAGTTTGGATGGGGTACAGTAAGAAGAAATGGATGAATTTGACAGTGCTGTTGCTTCAAATAATGCCTGGGAGGCCAGGTAGTTCTGAAGCATATACACTTGGACTTTACTATTATTGACTACTGAACTATGACCTAAACAATCTTTTGCATAATCATCTGTGTGTTCACAACCAGAACACAGGGCAATGCATGACACAAGTGTGGCATTTATGATTTGCACTACTGTCTTGTATTTTTTAGTATCCTTTTGTTTATTTATGATTTTGTAGTATAGTAACTGTCTAGGCTAATAAGTTATATACTTCTAGACTAACAAATTTAATCCAAGCTGGGCAGGCCTGATAGCTCAGCAGACTAAAGCTCCTGCTTGGGCAGAGCACAGAGGCTGGGGTTTGATCCCTTGCATGACCTGCTGGCCCCACCCCCAGGGCACGCTGAGATGGCAATTGAGATCGGGTGTGGTGGCGCTTGCCTGTAATCCTAGGCGATGGGAGCTGAAAGCAGGAGAATCACTACAAGTCTGATTTGTGTAGAGAGATCCTGTAGACCCAGTACTAAATACAAAAATAAATAAATAAATAAATAAATAAATAAATAAATTAAAAAAAAAATAAAATCCCAGTGAGTTAAATTAAAGATATTCCTGGCTGACAAGGATACCTTGACTTTCAATATTTCAAACCTTTTCTAAAAGAAATATCACTGTTAGACATAGTTTTTGTCTTAATAAAGCTTGAAATGGAGAGTGAAATTTCAGGAAGTCAACATAGCTCAAATGATCAAGTAAAATTCCATTTTGAGGGCTTTTCCCCACCACAACAATATCAAATAAGAAAAAAGAATAAAACAAAATATTAGCTGCACTGGAAAATACTTATAATGTCAAGATGACACCCAGCATCGGCAGTTGTAATGTTGCTCTCACTCAGAAAGGAGCTGAATAAATTAGAAACAGAACAAGATATTATCTATTTTTTAAAAATAACCCAACACAAAAGGTTGCCAAGATACTGAGCTTTTATCATTTGGAAGGCTTGTTCTCCTGGTTGCTTTTGTTCTGTCTGCCCTACACGACGATGTTTGTTGCTGTAGTTAAATCCAATTTTCATTTTGAATGCTGCTGTGTGCTGCTCGGATGCACAGAAGACTGACACTGTGCCTTCAGACCAAACTCCTCTGTCGCGGTGCAGCTCCAGCCGACCTCCCGCAGTCTTTCTGAAGTTACTGTGGACTGAAGGACGGTGGAGAGAAATTCCTCAGCCACGAGCAACAGACAGCAAGGAATATTTTTCACACAAAGGAAAGTCTCTGCTAATAACTGAGTCAGTGTCACTCATCTTCGCCACCTTGCTGCCTCACAACAGCTTGTGAGGTACTTGCAAGCTCCTGTCTTCATGCATTTTTCCCTCCATGCAGCTATTAGAAATAATCATCATTACAGTGTCCATTGTATCTTCCCAAATTAAGTTCACAGGACTGCTTTGTGAAATATTTCTTTTTTGAAACACTTGTCTTCTAAGTCCCATCCATTAAGATCTGCTCTTGGTAAAATACAAAAAATGTGGAATTCAAGGTGAAAGAACATTTAGATTCAAATCACACTTGTACACAAAAAGTGGAATATTTTCCTCTAGATTCTCAAGCTATTGATCCCACGTCTAACATATACCATTATTTCTCTGCACAGCCTTAGACACAACACTATATAAGTAATTCCAGGTTTATTTTATTCCCCCAGCCATTATGCTTTCATAGATAGACGGCTTTTGATTTCATTCTTTTGCCTCAACACAATGCCAATAAAGTCTTCTATGCCACAAGGACAAGTCGAGGTGCTAGAATTTGGATTGTTGAACTGTCAGCCTAGTAAACCTCTACCCAGGATGCTAGCAAGAACGATTCATGGAAATCAGTTTTGTATATTGTTATTATGAAACTTAAATATCTAGACTTAATTAAACAATCTCATTAGTAACTCCTATGATAGTATTTGAAGCCAAACCATTCAGCTAATTTTAGGGGGAAAAAAGGAACAACAACGACCAGACAACAATGGAAATGGTCTCATTTTTCTAGATAGTGTACCTAGTAAATAATGTATTGCATTTTGATCATATTTCTAACATTTTCTGGTAATCTTACAGGGCTAGAGTAAGAGTAAACAATAATAATTTGTGGAGTATCTACTTGAAGAATGGAAACTAAAATGTTATTTTTAATTATAGCTTAAATTACTGCTAATAACTTAAGCAAGAGCAAGAATAATACCAGAGACAAGCTTTTACGATAATGTGAAAAAATTACAAGTTGGGCTTTGTTAAAATATGTGACTCATAGGAGCATGTGACAAATTATGCCTCTTCAGTCGCACTGATGCTTAATTTCAAAGCTAAAATTTGTACTCACTTTATATTTTGGATGGGATGATAAAAGGGTACATGCAGCTTCAGTTCTGCCTCAGGGAAGGAGTTCTAGAAAGGAAGGGGAAGTAAATCTGAAGCACTGCTTTGAACTATTTATCCAGGGTTTTGGTTTAATATAGTGAGTGCACTGTGTGGAGAAAGGGAAAGTCTGTCCAGGGTGCAGGGGAATGTTTTGAGAGCTATATTTCTCTGAACACCACAAAATATTTCTTTATGAATCATAGAGAAATCCAAAAAGATTCATCAAATTTTGTTTTGTATCTTCTGTATTCCACTGAATGAGTGCTTTATAGATACATTAGGAAAATGCAAAGAGTGCTAAGTTTAAAATCAAATGGTTGACCTGGCTTTGAACACCTGTCGCATTCTAACAGCGCACCCTAACAAGCTCATCCTCTTCTTGAAGATACCAATATTGTCTTTTACATAATTTTATCTATGAAACAAACGAGAACTAGAAAACACTTAAATTATAAAATTATACTAAATCAACACATTGATTGCTTCAACACGAGGAAACATACTAAATTTGTGTATGTACGTACATTTTACATAGGAGATACTAGAGCAGATATCTACATTTAGTTATTTTTTTATATATTTTTAATATAGAGTCTACAGGGTCTCACTACACAGATCAGACCCATAGTGATTCTGTTTTCAGCCTCCCAAGTGCTGGGATCACAGAAGTGCACCACTACACCCAGTCTCAATTGCCCTCTCAGTACACCCCCAGGAAAAATCTGGCATGGCATGCTGGGAATCAAACCTTGTCCCTGCATCTGCCTAAGCAGGAGCTTTAATCCACTGTGCTGCCTGGCTGGCCCTAGCTATGTATTGATTAAAATTTGGAAATCCCCTTTTCTTAGTTTAATCCTCTCCTTCATTTTTCCCATTTCAAATTCAACATCTATTTTTTTTTTTTTTTTTTTTTGTGGAACTGGAGATTGAACTCAGGCCCTTGAGCTTGCCATGGAAGTGCTTATTCCACTGAGCCATCTCCTCAGACCCTCAAATTCAACCTTTATTAATATTCCTGAAATATTATTTCCAAGTCTAATTTTATGAATTTGACTTCCAATTTTGCCACTTAATAGTAATCTTTTAGTTTTGCCTCTTGCTGTCTCAAAGTTTGGTTTCTATAAATATAGTAGTAGGGATACTCGGTCAAGTAAATTATTTGAATGATTAAATGGCATTGTATAAATCAAATGCCATTATATAAGTCACATCCTCTGTACAATGCCTTATACGGTATAAGGATTTCATATGTGTTGGCTGTGATTTATTTTATTTTTACACATAACCACAGAGTCACTGTCCTGCTTGAAGATAACCTATTGCCTTTACCTTCATCTCTCATCCTCTCCATCTTTGGCACAAAGGGCATATCATCAGCCCTCACTTCTTCATTGCCTGTGAATCCCACTGCTTCTTGTATGCCATTTAAACCTCATATACCTTCTCCCTTCTCGTTACTAAATGGCACTTCCAACAAGTACTAAGAAGGGCTGTATCCTGTGTTCTGTTTCCATTTTTTTCTGTTTTTGTTACCTCTTCTTCTTCAGATAATCTTAGCCAAACTATCTTTTGTTGGGAAAAAAAAGCCACACATGCAACTGTGGGATAATGTCTATTGTACTGCACATCTACTTTTAATCCTGTAACTTATTTAATTTCTTGTGATCCCTAATGAAAACTTCTTGCTTAAGTTTCTTTCATTTCTGCTCTAATATTTTCTCAAAAGACATCCATTTTCTTGTCTCTGGTGATAATGACTATCACTATATGACTGACTCACAAGCTTCCAAAATGCAGCCTGACCGCTCCCTGGCAGCAGGGTGCTGCAACTTCCCACTGGACTGTTGATCGCAAATGCAAAGCACTAACATGTCTCATCCAAACAAGAAACACTTTCAATTCAAAATTAGCCTGTTTTAATTCATTGATCTTTGTCCATGGTGTTACCATTGCCCTTCTTACATCTCAAATGATAAAGTCATCTTTCGCTCATTCATCATTTTATACTTTGTATTCAGTAGATGGAAAAGAAATTCATGTTATTGTTAAAAATAATTTCATTAGTCTTTCCCTCCTTCCTATCTTCATGAACATTACTTAAATATGGCCCTTATTGTTTTACCCACAATCAAATGATTATTATGATTTTTTTTTTATCTGCTTCAGAATTTCTCCGCTTCACCAGGACAGTTTTTCTTTGCTTATAATGGCCAAAACGATTATTGCATTCACTTTGTTAGCTCTTGCCTAACACATCTGAAACATTCATTGTGCTACGATATATGTGCAGTACAAACTGTCAAGGCTACTTTTCGAATTTCTCATTGCCTAAAGAACACCCAAACCACACCCACTTGCAACAGTCCCCTGACTGAGCCCGACTTCCTCAATGCTCCTCAAAATTACTCTTGTTTTACTCACAAGATACCTGCTAAATCTGCTTTTCATTCACCTTTCTGGAGCAAGGGGCTACTTCTTTTGAAAACAATTTTTTCCATGGACTTGGAGGAGTACAGTAGATTTATTCTCAGCTTATCTTTTATTCATACTTTTGCAATATACAGGAATAATGTGCCCCAGTCCTGCATAACCACTTCAGCACCATGAAAGAGCACCAGGAAGCAGGCAATACAGACCCTTACAGCCTCAGTTCAGTGTAGCTCTGGCTCCTGTGAGAATGTGATGCAGATGCTCATCGGATAGCAGCTCAAGCTCAGGCACTAATGAGAGTAATGGGGAATGGCTGAAAATACAGGCAAAGACTCACTTGCTTACCTGTAGCTCCCTTCCTGCTGCCTGGTCTGATTCCTAACAGGCCATAGACAACTAGTGGTCCATGGCCCAGGAGTTAGACACATGCACAACACAATCACTCACGCTGTTCAGGTAAGATGGCAGGAAAGAATGACTACAAGGTAGATATTTGCATCAACAAAGGTTTCTATTTTACCCATCCTGTGTTAAGCTCAACTTTTGCAATGTTTTTTGTATATCTTTTCCATTTTATCAGTCAAACTAATAGAGTCCCCCTTATCATCTTAGTGGTCTTAGTTTTAGTTGTTAGTGGGTGGGAGAAGATGGCTTACATCTAAAGAGATAATAGGAAGTTTCAACAATGTGATACGATGATCCTATTCACCCTAAGAAAGAACACAAAATTAGCCATTGTCAATTTGTGTTTGAGACTGTCCTCCAGCTTGTGGTGATGCTCCTTTCTCAGCCTCCTAAGTGTTGGGATTATAAACAAGCACCATCATCCAGCTATCTTTCCATTTTCTGATATCTTTTTTCCTTGATTTCCTTTTTCAGAATGGTTGAAGTTTCATTGTAAAATTCTTCCACTTCCTTAGTTAGGTTCATACCAAAGTATATAACTTTTTAATGCTATTATGAAAAATATTGTTTGCTTTCTCAGTGAATTTGTAGTGAATAAGTATGCTATTAATTATTGTGAACTTATTTTGCATTCTTCTTCACTATTGAATTTTCGTTATCAAGTCATCCTGGATCTCCACTCATCTTCCATTTTGTCTCTTTCTTTCTTTTTCTCTCACCATGAATCATAATATTTGGCAGGAGACCAGTGGCTCTATGAAAGGGTCCTTGATAGGACATTCTCTCCTGCCATGTGAGCTGTCACTTCCCAACCAAGCACTATCAAGTCTAGGAATCTTTGGATAGTTTATTTATATTTTTTGGCTGTTGTAAAATAATGTATTCTATAAATAATATTTTCACTTCATTCTTTCCTGCATGTATCTCTTTTATTTCTTCACTTACCTGTTAAGGACTATGTTGTACAAGACTGGTGATAACGGACATCCTTGTCTTTCTCTTAATTTTAGGAGGAAGGCTTTCAATTTTCTCTCACTTAATATGATATATGGAATAGATGAGTTATAGATGGATTTTTATCATGTTGAGATGTTACTTATTTTCTTAATGTTTTCATTTATCATGAATGGATATTGGATTTTGTCAAAAGCTTTGAGAAGAATGTGAGGCTTATGGAATGAATTATAGTTGTTGACAAACGTATTGAGCCATCTTTGGATCCCTGCATCTATGGAATGAAGCCCTCTTGGTTATAATTTATGATCTTTTGATGATTTGTTGCACTCTTTTTGTCAGTGTCTTGTTAACAATTTTGAATCAATATTTATTAGAGACATTGGTCTATAATTTTTTTTTGGTTGGATTCTTAGCTGGTTTGGGGTCAGTATAATATTAGCTTCTGGGAATGATTTTTGAAATTACTTCTTTCCTCTGACTTTCCTTAATACATTTGAGGAGCATTGGTATTAGATCTTCCCTGAATTTCTTGTAGAATTTTGCTGTCATTCCATCAATTTGTGGCCATTTTGTATTTGTTAGTTTATTACTGTTTCTACTCTACTGCCTGTTATTGGATTTTTAAGTCTTCTGAGTTCAGTTTCAGCAATTATATACCTGAGAATCTACATTTTTTGTGAGTTCTCCAATTGTTTGGCGTGTACGGTTGTGAACTACTTACTTACAATTTTCTTGATTTTAGTGGTGTCCACTGTGGTTTCACCTTTTTAATTTTTAATTGTATGGATTTGTGTCTTTCTTTATTGGAAAGATTAGCTAAGGAATTTTCTATTTTGTTTATTCTACCAAAGATTCAGCCCTTCAATTCACTGATTTTTTTTTATTGCTCTTTTAGTCTCCATTCATTAATTTCAATTTTTCTTCCTTGTGAAAGTCTTGGATTTGAATTATTTTCCTTGTGCTTAGACACTCAGATGTATCACTAGGTTACTCAGTTGGTCTCATTCTAGTTTTCTGATGTAGAGATTCACCACTGCAAAGTTTCCTTGTAGGATTGCTTTCACTGTGTCACATAAGTTCATTCTGGCTTATAACTGGCATTTTCAAATAATTCTAGAAACTAATTCATTTCTCAGTTTCCTCAGTGACTCAGTGATTATTCAAGACTTTTTTATTTCCATGTGCTTGTGTAGTTTCTGATGTTTTTATAATATACATAGTAAAATTTCAATGATTTTCTATTTTCCTACATATACGTTATAGGAGCCTATATGTAGTCTATTATGGAGAAATACAATGTGTGACTGAACAGACTGTGTACTCTGTTGTTGGGTGGGAATATTTTATACATAACTATTAAATCCATTTGTTCAAGAGTTTGGTGCTACTCTGTTATTTCATTGCCGTGTTTTTGTTTAGTTGATTTGTCTCTTTGTAAAAGTATGGAGACCTCTATTGATACTGATGCTTATCTCTTTTTTATGTCCATTAGCATTTGCTTTTTGAAGGTAGAATGATCATGGTTTGGTGAAGGCAAGTGTATAACTTTTATCTCTTCCTTCTAAAGTAGTTCCATAACAAATATTTAATGTCCTTTCTTGCTGCTTTTGGTCAATGTTGGTTTGAACTCCATTTTCTCTGAAAACACAGTTTCAGAGAACCTGCTTAATTTCAGGTTTATATGGAATGTTGTTTTCGATCTTTTCATTTCAGCCTATGAATTATTTTCTGTTAAGTGTACTTCTTGCATACAAAATGCTATTGGATTTGGGATTTTGATGTATTCTGCTAACTTGCGTCTTTCAATTTGTGAGTGGCATCCTTCTGTACTCGTGGTTATAATGGATAGGTGCTGATATAGAACCATCATTGTATTAATTTCCCTTTCTATTTTCTTTTCCTTTTATTTAATTTCTAATCTTATCTGATACATTCATTTTATCGTTATGAATTTATCTGTTTCTTTCTCATGGAAATATCTTATTTTTTCATTAATTTTGAAAGCAGTGGTGCCATTGTAACAGTCTGGGCCGGACAACAGCGCACCATTTTCCCCCTCTGTCTCTAATTTTTATGAAGTAGGCTTATCCTCGTGTGAGTTTTCACTGAGCACCATGATGATGCAGTTCAGCTGGGCGTTACACCTATTTTTTCTAACAAAGCCTTTTCAAGGTTCTATCTACCTGACTTATCTGTAGGATAAATTATTTTTCTGTGTCTGAAAAGTTTTCAGCTATTACTTGTGCAAATAGGTTTTTTATGCCCTTTATTCTGTCATCTGATGTTTTTTTCTCATTCTACTCCCTCTTGTATTAGGTCATTTACAGTCATCTAAAAGCTGTTTGTCCTATTTTTCATGCTCCATTAATGTTTTCAATGTGTCTCTCTAGTTTACCATTGATCATATCCCTCTCTCCTAGGTCTGATAATCTGCCTTCCCCTTGGTTGTTTCTTCTACACATTTTTAATATCTGTTTGGAACTTTCTTATTGATATCTTTTCTAATATTTTCACATTCATACATCTAACCTTTGTTCATCTAGCTTCTAAGCTGTTTATGAGTATATTTTCTTGACCTCCTGATCATTTTTTTCCCTTTATTTATTTCTTTTTTCTTTTTGGTGGAATCAGGAATTAAACTCACATCCTTGTCTTGCCAGGGAAGTGCTCCTTCCACTGAGCCACCTCCCTGGCCCCTAAAATTTATTTTTCATTTCTTTCATTAAGGAGATTATCTGATTTGTTGTATCTTCTTTAAATTTGCTAAGCACCTTAGTTAAATGTTTCATCTTCATTGATTTTCTTTCAGAACTACCTACTATATACTTACGTATTTTCCTCCTCAAAACTGAGATTTATTGTTTGACTTTTTGATGATAACCATTCTTTAAAGAATGGTTATCATCAAAAAGTCAAACAGTAACAAGGAGGAGCCAGAGGGAAGAAAGATAGCTTTTGAACTGTTGGTGTGAGTGTACACTGGGACAATCACTATGGAAATCAATGTGGAGTTCTCTCAAAAACCTAGGATTAGAGGACCCATTGAACTCAGCTATTCCCCTCCAGAAGAACTCAAAACAGCATATCACAGCAATATATGTGCATGTTTATAGCATCACAGTTTGTTATAGCTAAATCTTGGAAGTAACACAAATGCTCGTCAATTGAGGAATGAATAAAAAAGATGTGATACTTTTATAAAAATAAGTATTATGCAGCAATAAAGATAAACTAGAGTTTTATAGGTAAGTGAATGCAACTTGAGACCATAGTCATGTGAAATAAATCAGAGTTGCACATGTAAACATCATACTGTCTCCCTAGTGCATGAACCTGAAATAATAAATAAAATTTGAATGGTACAATGAATACTGTGAGAGGGAAAGAGATCGTTCAAAAGGAAGGGACAACCGGGATGAGGGAAAGGAAAGAAAGAGGAAGGGGAGATGTATGTGTGCGCACAGGATAGCTTCGATAATTGTGCTTCTGATCTCTACTGGTCTATTGAATAGAAAAGTTAAAGATATGTATCCTTTTACATTTTTTGATAAATTTTGCATTTTTTTAATCTGGTGGCATGAACAACTAATTTGAAGTTTTGCAATATAACAACGATTGTTGAATTCCTATCATTCTGTTTAGTGAAATTCTGTATCGTTTCTAACTGTTTTGTTCTACTATTTTTTAACGAAAACACTATGAAGGAGGAGCTGAAAGGTTTTAGAAGTATACTGTTTCTTTTGTCTTTTCCTGTTGTTGTTTGCTTACTTTTGTGCTGAGATTTGCAAGTTGTTTTTCTCAGTGTCCTATAATTTAGGGGCAAGTCAGTATTTGTTTATGATTTCACCTCTCTCTATCCAGGCATTGGCATCAAGGAAGAAAACCAAGTGCCAGTAACTACTGTGTTACCTTGACTGCAGTAGTAAATTCAGCAATGAGCACAACATCAATTGTCAATGCATAAATATCACTCAAGCATAGTCTTTCACCAAAATAAAGAATATGATTTTAGTGAAGACATTTAGACCAGCCTTATATTGACCTGTAATAACTCAGAGCATCAATTTCTCCTAGATGTAGGCAGAAGTCTGAGAGCTCAACCACTAGACTAAATGTCTTCTGGCTTAGACTTCCCTCTGCCGATTCCTGCTCCTGAACCTGTCCTTCCACACCGTGATACCAGTTGCAAGACCTTGGTCTGAGACTGAACCTCATGGAGGGGCCCAACGCATCCCTGCTTCATTCCTACTATTTCCAAATTCATGGCCAGGGATGTCTTGCATCCCGTCACTGTCATAGGGTATCACCTCATTCTTGAGGCAAAACTCCCCTCCTCAGTGCTATTCTCTTCATCAGTCATATTGGTCTGTTCATGGTCATCTCTTTTCTTTTTCTATTGATAACACAGGGTATGGAGCTAGAACAGTTTGTGGTTTCTCCCTGCTTTGGTGTGGAATCCAGGTAAGAATTTGGTGTCTGGGGACAGGTCACATAGGCCTCAAAACAATTTAGATAAGTGCATTGGAAGATATATGATATCTATTTCTGAAGTGCTTCCCTTTTTTCCATTCAAATTTGGACTCTTCATAAAGTTTTACATTTCTTATTCATTTTTTTCTGAAACCAGGAATTGAACTCAGGACCTAGTACTTCTCAGGGAGATGCTTATCTTGCTGAGCTATCTATCTCCCTGGCTAGTTTTACATTTCTTACAACTTCGTTTAATGGTGTTTTTAGTTTTAGCATTCTAAGTGGATTATAGTGTGCTCTGCTTATATTCTGAATATTTCATATTTTAAAGTCATTATAATACATGCATACTCATGTTTATAGCAGTTTTATTTACAATATCTATGCACTGAGTACAGA
>PVKA01051986.1:0-11933 GCA_004027165.1 Ctenomys sociabilis | reverse complement strand
AAAAAAAAAAAAAACAAAAAAAAAAAACCCAACAAATAACAACAAAAGATTCTCCAGACATGTCATAGACAAAGAATTTGACATTACTTTAACTACACACTCAAAACTATATAGAAAGAACTCTAGCGGCCCCATTACCAAGATGGAATAAAATGTGTCGTGCAAGATGCAGGTGTTCACAGCTGCTTGACTCAGGGTAGCCCCACACTGGACACCACTGAATGCCACAACGAAGGATAAGCTACATCTGGACAATGGGACAGCTCTCATGGCAAAGAGCAAAGAGCCACCGAACATTTTATGGGGGCAAAAAGGCAGACATAAGTGACACAGAGTGCAATTCTATCTGTATGGAACAATCTAATGTCAGAAAGGTCAAAGGGCTTGGGGTGAGAGTGGGGTTTACAGAGGGATGGGAAGTTTTAAGTGCTGGGGCTGGCCTGATAGCTCAGCAGATTCAAGTGCCTACTTAGGCAGCTGCAGGAGCCAGGGATTCAATCCCTGGCTCCTGCAGTGCCAGCCCCACCCTCAGGACACACTGAGACAGTAATTGAGACTGGGCATGGTGGCACATGCCTTGTAATCCCAGCACTTGGGAGACTGAAAAACAGGAGAATCACTATGAAGTTCGATCTACATAATGAGACCCTGTTAGATGGGTCTACGCAGATGAACACATTTGTCCCAGTTTGTTGGATACCATACTAAGGGAGATGACCGGACCACGGGACACACACCATCTACTCTACTTATCTGTGGTACCTACAGCATCAGAGTCATAGAGACAGAAAGTAAAACAGTGGTTGCTAGGGGCAGAGAAGAGGGACTTAGGAGTTATTGTCTAATGGGTACAGAGTTTCAGTTTGAGATTTTTTTTTGCCGGAACCAGGGATTGAACTCAGGCCCTTGTGTTTTTCAGGCAAGCACTTATTCTACTGAGCTATCTCCCTGGCCCCTAGTTTGAGATTATTAAAAAGTTCTGGAAATGAAGAGTTTGGATAGCCCTTCTCAGTCCTTGTCAAGACCCAGGAAGTTTATATTTGTAATGTCATGCAAAAGTTATTGGAATACTAGTAGTTCATTCCAATCTACCACTTCCAATGCAAGCCACAGCAAGAATGAAGACACTAAGGCATATTTGTAGTTGTGAGAACCAAAGGGTCCTAAGTCCAGCTATGATGATGGCTAACTGGACCAAAGGCCTCTACTCAGGGTTGAACCTGGGTTTTATTAATTTGTGAAGAAAGGAGTAGTTCGAGGATGAGTGACTGCGCAAATGGTGGGAAGCAGGTGAGTGCTGTGAGCTGGACTGGGCAGGAGGCCTGAAATCACCTCTTCAGAATGCAGAGAGAAGGTTCTGCAGAAGCAGTAACCAGTATAACACAATTGAGATAGTATTTAATGGTTTGGGGTCCATGCTTCAGCTCTGCTGCGTAATCATTTAAGCTCTGGAAAGTCATAGCCTCTTATCTTTAGGATCAGTGGCAGCCAACATGAGCATGGATTGGTGTGACTGGCTCTTCACCCAGTCTCCAGTTCACAAAATGGGGCGGGTTCAGGGGAACACACTTAGCATCTTCGAAGAATATTACAACCTCAACTGGACAAATATGCATTGCTTAAAGCCAACTGAAGGGATGAGAAAAAGTCCTAGCCAGCTCTGTACATAGAAAGGCACGGTAAGGCTGGCCAAATAGCTCAGTGGATTAAAGTGCCTGCAAAGCAGGCACAGGGGTCTGGGATTCAATCCCCAAACCTGCCCTGCCAGCCTTGCCCCCGGGGCATGCTGAGACTGGCAATTGAGGCTGGACATGGTGGCACGCACCTGTAATCCCAGCTCTTGGGAGGCTATAAACAGGCAGATCACTAGGAGTTCATTATAGTAGTGAGACCCTGAACACCCTGTAGAGCCTTCCCTAAAAAACAAACAAACAAACAAAAAAACATAGAAATAGGGTCAGGTTCAGCCAAAGTGGAGACAATAGTTCCTCCTTCAAGGAGAGGAGTTGCCCAGGTGGTCTTCCACCAAGTGTTCTATTAGCATTGTTTAATGTGATAAATTGCCCGGGATGGATCTAAACTTGCTGTCTGCCTATGTCAGCCTCCCGAAGTGCTGGGATCATAGGCATGTAACACCATGTCTGGCTGGAAGTGTGCATTTTAAAATCACTAAAATGATAAAGTTTATATTTTTTTATTTATTTGGGACACAGTCTCTCTAGGCAGCTCTGACTCATAGTGGCCTGGTTTCAGGGCTGGCATGGCATGCCGTACTGGGGATCAAACTGGGGTCCTTGTGCTTTCCAGGCAGGTGCTTAGATTGCTGAGCTGTCTCCCCAGCTTGACCAGTATATTTTACCACAATAAACAAAGAATTTAGTCCTGGGTTGTGGCATAATGTGTCCCTGTCATCCCATCACAGAATGCTGCGAGGCCAGGCAGCTAGTAACTTAGTGAGATACTGTCTCAGAATAAAAACTAAACAAGACGCAGCTTACTGTGAAGCCCCTGAGTTCAGTCCTCAGACACACACAGACACAAACCAACCCCTCCAAACTGTACACTGTAACTGGGTACATTTTTATTGCACGTGAATTATACTTGTATAAAGTTGTATTTTCCTGTTTGTTTGTTTTTCCTGCACTGGGTAGGAGATGCAGGCACTATTCATGTTGGGCATGTGCTCTACCGCCTAACCACAGCACCAGTCCCCAAGTTGGTTCGTTTGCTTTTGTCTGGAGACGGTCTGTACATGTAGTTTAGGCTGGCTTCAGACTCTCCATCTTCCAGCCTCGGACTCCTGAGTGCTGGGTGTTACAGACAGAAGCAGCACAACTATCTCTAAATTGATTTTCAGGTCTCCAAAGGGGCATTCCTGCTTTGCAGACCGCCGAGACCTTGGCTCAGAGGCTGCTTTTGCTGCTCCCTGAGCCCTGCAGGCACCGATGCCTGCTCGTCGCGTGGCACAAGGACGGAGCACTCTCGAGGCAGGCGCGGGAAACAGCACTAAGGAGGGCTAAACCTGTCTTGGGGCTGTCAGATGGAGGAGTGCTGGTTCGGTCAGGGCCGAGGCCGGCGCACACTGCAGTTGGCCGCCAGGTGGCGCCTACGGCGTAGGGGAGGGAATACGAGATCCCCTCCCGACTGAGATGTGGGGTCGTTGGCTGGATCTCTACTAAAGTCTCGGTGTTTGGGCAGCGCTGAGAGGTGCTCGACGCGAAGGACCTGCTAGGGGCTGTGCACGGCCTCGCTTTACAGATGGGAAGCGGAGAATTGAGGGTCAAGTCCCCTTTGTAGAGAGGAAGCCGAGGCAAGAGGGTCAGGTCCTCCGCGTCGCACCGCTGGCGGACAGCAAGGATCGCGCGGCGGCAGTGACCCTGCCCTGTCCTCGCGGTCCGTCCCCTCGGATCCCGCCCCTCCCAGATCCCGGTTTCCTGGTCAAAACTTCCCGCTCCGCGCGCGCCCGCGCCCCGCCCCCTTCCTGCCCCCCGCCCGCCCGGGGTCCCTCCCCGCCTGCCTTCCCCAAGGTCCGCAGTTCCCACTGGGGCTCAGTCCGCATCCTCCGCGCTCCGCCGCCAGCCGAAGACCAGCCTGAGCCCGACCAGGTGAGTGACTGGGGAGGCGACGACGCCACCACCCTGCCTGAAAGGGCGCGCGGACCTGGGAGACCTCTGGCGGCGGAGAACGGGGAGGGGAGCAGGACGAAGCTTACACCCGGCTGCTTGCCTCAGGCTGACCGAGAAGGGGACTGCTGTCCCTGTCCCTGTCTGCAGTGTGCTTTGGTTTTTCCCTTCTAGAGGAGGTTAATGAAAAGTGCCTGTTTCATGGGTTGCTGAGACTGAGGAACTTGCCCAGGTAGAGGAGCCTGCTTAGTGGCGGTTAGTAGTGTCGCCTGTCCCCATTGCCTGGTGCAGAAAAGGGCCAGTGTGAGTGTTCTAGCTTTGCCCCTGGAAGGGATTAGGAATTCTGCCTAGTGTCAGGCATCTGGAGCCTCAGAAAACAACTTGGGTGGGTGGTGTGGGGCAGTGCCCACCGCAGGCAGCGTGTGTGTGTGTGTGTGTGTGTGTGTGTGTGTGTGCACATGTGCAGGTAGTGTGGGGCCCAGGAGTCAGTCCCCCCAACAGCTCCACGTCCAGCCTCCATTGTGGTGCTCTTGACTTCTCTGCTTTTAGGAGTGACCTCCGAGAGTGAGCTGTGACCCTAGTCCCGGGAGACTGGAACAGTTTGTACTGGCCTGAAGTTCCCAGGCTCAGCCAGCCTCCCTTCTCTAGGGGATTGACAAGGAGTCATCTCCAGCTCTGGCCTAGGCTGGGCCTGAGGAAGATGGGGGCCATGCTTTGAACCCCACTCTATGGTGCAGAACCTGTGTGCATGTGTAAGGGAACTGGGTGCGCTGCTCCCTGGCCCCCCACTGAGGCCTCCTGAGCCTGCCCCATCCCCCTCCTGAACCCTGAAGCTGGGCTGCCCACCCTATGCAGCCAACTTGGCCCTGCAGCCCTGCTTTCCTCTCTCTCCACTGAGAGGTGAGGCAGGAAAGCAGCCTCTTCCCCACCCACTGCCTCAACCTTCCCTATCAGGCCTTGCCAGAGGGAAAACTCACTGCCCAGGCAGCCCCATCCACCAGCAGGAACTCTGCAGACAGATAGGGGTCCCAGGCCACTGGGTGCCTCACTGAGCACCACATTGCTGGGAGGGGCTGAGCCCAGGCGGGGCCTCCAGGGCTGTCCTCTGAGAAGCTTTAGAGAAAGAGGTCTTGGGCTTGTGCCCAAGGGGAAGGGGATGGCTTGATGGGGCAGAGGTAGACTCAGTGAAGTAGCCATGGTTGGGGTAGGGGACCTTAGAAATAGAACAGAAAGGCCAGCGGCCAAAGGGAAGAAAGTGGAGGCTTAGGAGCAGGATAGACCTGGTTCGAAAATCTCTGTGCTGACCCAGTTGGCTATGGCCCAGGGCAAACTACCTGACCATTCTGGGATAGTTCTGTATCTATAAAATGGATTCACACTAGCATCTCACTGGTGGCATTGCCAGAGGCCTGAAAGAAAGCACAAGCCTGTGGTACCCAGTTAGTGTCATAGCCAGGAACCCAGGAAGATGGCCAGAGAGAAACAGCCCAGATTTCCAGCTCTGACCTTCCATTCAACATGTACTCTAGGTGCAGCCTTTGTGTAGAAGGTGAGCCCTAGTGGCTGGTTAGGGGGCGTGAGTCCCCGCCTAGAGCGCTGCTGCGCACTCATGCCCTAGGAACTTGGAGGCCTGCCTGCGGAATTCCTGCAGAGGTCCGGAGCCGCCTTTGGCTTTGTAACTTTGGGAATTCTTTCTTGATTCCACCTTCCATCACTTCCGTGTCCCTGGCATGCCATACTCCTGTCTAGAGGCCCTGGAAGGAGGCCCGGTTCACTGGCTGCTAAGGTGAGCACAAGCTAGTTTCACCATGCCCTGAGGAGCCATTGGGGCTCCATGGGCCAAGCCAGGATGCCTGTCCAGCTTGAGCTCTGGGTGCCCTGCATGTTGGTACCTACGGTGTTGAGGAAGTACCCTTCCCCCGGGAGCGCAACCCAGTGGGCAGTCAGATCTTAGTGAAGCATATCAGGGTATAGCGCTTGCCTAGCACATGAGAAGCCTTGGGTTTGACCCCCATCCAACATTGTGAAACAAACAAAAAACCCGTTCTGGCTCCGTGGATGGACGGGGGAAATAGCAGTAGCCTGGACAGAGCTTTTGAGCACATTGAGTTTGGAGGGGCTGCAGCCTGCCAGGGTATCCCTTGGCCAGCCAGTCCATAGACGTGGTGTGCAGGCTATGAGTGTGCTGTCCTCAAGCCCACAGAGGGACACTGCTGCCCAGACCCAGGAGCCAGCCCAAGGCAGAGCTGGGGGAGAACACCCTAGTGTCCTTTGGGCTGCAGGGTCCATGGTGACTACTGAGCCTGTAAGAAGGCCGTAGGGGCAGGGAGGAATAGGGGCCTTGAGCCTCTGGGGAGTTGGCTTTTCTGGAAGGGTCTGGCTTTGAAGGCTGGGTAGGACTGGGTGCTCCAGGGTGGCCTGGGCAAGGGTGGTCGAGGCACGTGAGGACAGTGGGCTGCCCAGTGGCACTGGAGGACAGGATGGAGAATCACAGAAGAAGGTGGAAGGGGCAGTGGCTGACCTGGGTGGGCAGGCTAGCTGCTCCTTCCCCTGTGGAGCCCATGTACTGCTCTGTCCATTAAAGCAGGTGCTGGCCCCATTATTGACTATGGTGGTCAGATGTTGCTTGCGAAGTCATTTTCCACAAGCACCTTCGTGTTTGCTGTGTGAAAGGAGTGTAACAGTCACTAGCACCTTCCAGGATGGCAGCCAGGGGTGGGTCTAGCTCTGGTGCCAACCTCCACTGGGCGCGAAGTAGATGCCTGATGAATCAGAGTCCCAATTTCCCTGTTTCCTGATGAGTAAACAGGTCAGACTGAGGACCCTCTAGCTCCATTTCCTGAGCACAGAGAGCACAAGGCCGGCCCCTCACCCCTGCCCCTCCCCACCCGCCCGCCAGGCCCTGGTGTACACACGCAGGCTTCCTGTCCCTCCATCCGGCAGACAGGCTTGGGAGCTGGGCTGTCGGCACTAGATGCTGGAGGGACTTTGTGCTGTCCTGAGCTGTGGTTATGGAGCTGTGGAGTGGGGGTGGGGCTTCCTGGGCAGGGGAGGGTGTGGAGGGCTCTTGCTCCTGCCTGGAGGGACTAAGTGATGCTGTTGCCCTGAAATAGGAAAAGGCACAGAGAGACATCCACAGAGAGGGAGAGACAGCAGACAGCAGGTACACAGGGAAAGAGCCCCGCTCCAGCAAAGAGTGGGTCACAGCTGGAGTTCGGCCTCCACTTCCTTCTTGAGTGTAGTGTCCTGCACAGTTGAACATGGCTGCCTTGACTAGGAAAAAAGGGGTGGGGAGAGGGCTGGGGAGCTAGATCAGGGGATGAAGCGCCTGCCTGGCAAGCTCAAGGACCTGGGTTGACCCTTGATGCTGTGTGCTGTGGTGCCTGCTGGGCAGGCCACTGAAACCAGGTGTGGTAGCACAAGTCTATAATCCCAGCGCTGGGGAGGCTGAAACAGGAGGATCGCTATGAGTCCAAGCTGTTTAGTGATACCCTGTACCAAATAGATAAGTTAAAAAAGAAAAAGAAAAGGAGGGAGAGAGACGGAAAGACAGAGATCAAGATAGAGATTTTCTGATGAAGAATAAGAAAAAAAGTTAGTAAGGGGGCAACGGAGTGCAGGCTCTGATCCCATTACTGGAACCTGAGTTCCAACCCTCACTGACTGTCCCATTTTACAGATGAGGAGTTAGAGGCCCTGAAGACTGAGTGATGTAACTGAGGACACACTTCCTGAGAGCAATAGGGGAGGGCCTGAACCTTTGAGCTAGAAGATGAAGAGGGGACAGAGAAGAGAGGAGGGCAAGAGGAGCTGAGCTGGGCTGGGGCGGGGTCCAGACCTCCTGCCTCTCAGTGCCTGGCGTGGAGATGCACCTGGCTGGCAGCCCACAGTTCTGGGGGATCGGGTTCTCCACGGGGCCTGCCCCTCCCATCCCCACTTCCTTTCTCTGTGTCAGCATTTTCAGCCCCCTTCCCATTCCCGGATCATCCTGGGGGTTCTGCAGCAAAACAAGAAACAGTTTTTCCCAGAATGAACGCTCAGAGGGCCTGACAACCCCAAGGGAGGGTTGGGGCTGTGCTGGTGCCAGAGCAGGAGTACTGAGGATGCTATGGTGGGGATGGCCAATGTCAACGGGGCTATGCTGTGTGCGTTGGCTCCAGGAACCTTGCCTGTATTGCCTCACTTAGGCACTCAACAACTCCAAAGAGGGAGGACCCATTTTATAGAGAAGGAGCTGAGTAGAGCTTCGCAGCTGGCCTGGAGCTATGGTGGGTGGAGGGTGCAGAGCCCAAGGTAGCCTGTACTGCACTCTGCCCAAGCGAGCTGGAAAGGAGCCCCTGAGGAAAACACTGCTGCTACTCACTTCTCCCACCCCCATTTCCATGGCTATAGTCCTTCTCCCTTCACCTGGAATTTCTGAAAGCCCCAGACTCAGTTTTGCCCCCCCAGGGTGAGGGACACAGGGAAGGTAGAGACCCAGCTTGGAGGAGGCGGAGCAGAGGAGTCGCTCACTGACTTGCTAGTCCTGACCATGTATGTGTTGTTCCCATGCCTCTGAGGAGTTCTCAGGGCAGCCCTCCCATTCCTTTCCACCCCCACCAGTTCCCCACTCCCATGGCTTCTGTCTGTCTGGGCTCAGGAAAGATTGGAACCACTGAGAGCCCTCAGCAGCTGCCTGCGTTGGGATCCCAGCCCTGACACTGAGGCCGGGTAGTCTTGCCAGGTCTTATCACCCTCCCGTGCCTGCTTCTCTTCTGTAATGGATAGGGCCCAGCTGCTAATGAGGGCTGAGGTGAGCTATAAAGGGGCCCGAGAGATGGCTCAGTAGAATAAGTGCTTCCCTGGCAAGCGCAAGGGCCTGAGTTCAATCCCTAGGGCCTGAGTTCAATCCGTGGTTCTGGTTCTGGCCAAAAAAAAAAAAAAAAAAAAAGTACCTGCAGACTGTCCAGCACCCTTCCTGTTCCAGCTCAGTGAACAGCTAGTTAAGGTGTCTGGGGCCGGATTCAGCAGGGGAAGGAGAACCGAGGCTGTAGTGGAGGGTCTGGGATTTCTCAGGGGGTATGCTGTTGGCCCCAGGACAGAGCAGGGTAGGGAGCCAGAAGCTCACTGATAAGACACGGGGACAAAGGGTGCTGTATAACACATGAACCCACATTGCTGAGGCTGCAGAAGGGAACGTGGGACAGGGCCTCAGGTACCAGGGCCTGGGACAAAAGCTCAGAGGGGAATAAGCATAGGATGTGTGGCTGGGTTCCAAGTTCCCTTCTCCAGGGGCCTCAGGGCCGGGCCTTCCTTTCCCTGATAGGACCCCCACCCCGTCTCTCCCTTGCTACCGTCCACCCACGGTTCTCCCCTGGCCCCATGTTGGCATCCAGCCCTGGACTGAGCAGCTAACGCCTCCACTCTGCAGCCCTGCCCTGAAGGGCCACTCCCCAGGCCCTGCACCTCCCACAGTCAGAGGTGGGGGTTAGAGCCTCTTTTTGCATACTGCCATGTCCTCTGCAGAGTCTCCACAGAGACCACAAGGGCACTGGGTGCATGTGATGGGCACATTCGCTCTTGGTGCGGGTGCCCATGTGAATCGGGAAGGATATCCAGGGGATTTGGTGGTTCCACCAGCATGTACCTTTGGGATGCCTGATCCTTGGGGGACCACATCAGCACTGGGAGGGACACTGAAGGGTACTCCTGACCACAGCCTCGGGACTAAGTCCCTCCCATGGGCCACAGTGTTAGTCCAGGAGCCATGGCCCCCTCTGTACCCCATTGTGTTCTGGGTGATGGGAGGATGGAAACTCCCCAGCCAAAGTGCTCCATGGGCCCCCTATCCCAGCCAGGCTCCATTTCCTGTTTTCAGGTTCCACATCCTGAGTACTGGGATCCCCCAGGACACTCTGTAGCTCCCACACCCTTGCTGGGGCCCTGACCCACCTGAACTCCTCAGGTCTCACCTGGTGAGTTACTTGGCACTCAAGGCGGGTGGGAGAAGCACAGGACGGCCTGGGGGAGCGATTGGCAGGCAGCTGAGGAGGTGTGGATAGCAGCTCTGCTCAGGGGAGGGTGTTGGAAGTTGGCTGTGGACAGCAGAAGCGCTCTGGACGGGAAGGTGAAGACTTACTGCTGGAAGATTATGGGGCAGGTGGGGAGAAAGCAGCAGAGACAGGGTTAAGTAAAAGAGACCTGCAGGGAAGAAGGGGCCTTGCAATGGGGACCCACAACTAGGGAGTGTGTGGGTGGGGGTGGGGGTGGGGCCAGCAGCAGCATTCCAGAGATACTCAGGGGGGTAAGGGGCCAGCAACCACTAGACCTTTCCCTCTTCTCGGAAAAATTACAAGCAGATGTGGGCGCCTCAGGGCGGCTTAGCTGGGTGAGCTGTAGGAACACTCAGCTCAAGACTAGCGACCTCCAGAACCCAGCACAAAGGATGGACTCCTCGAGGTCCTGATCTTCTCCCCACCCGAGGGGTGAGGCCGGGCAGCAGATGGAGAGAAGCCTGTTTCTGTGGGAGGCTGGGACCTCCAAGGGTGATGGACGCTGGCCTGTGCAGGGGTGTGCTGAGAATGCTACCCAACGGCTCCGGTGGGCTTGGTGTATGCGGCCGCTTATCCTGACTAATGCAGCGTGGTGGGCTGTGTGGCCGGGAAGAGCTGTGCCTGGTTGTCCACCCTCAGCCCGTACGAGCCAGCACACCACAGCTGTGAGGCTGCCTGGAACCAGCTCACTCCCAACCCCTAGGGAGGAACCTCAAGATTTCCTCAGATGGGCTTTGGAGTCTGCCTGCGTATATCAGTGACAGGGAGCTGAGCCCTGGGGAGGCCAGGTCCATTACTGTGCTGTCCTGGCTTTGGAAGTCCTGAGCCAAGCCGGAGTCTGATTCCCTCAGAATCCACCTCCTTAGCTCCAGTCTCATCATGCCTTCATGTAGAGATCAAGCTAGTGTGGGTGCATACTAGGCTAGGGGCTGGGCATTCAGAGATAAAGGGCCCTGGGCAGGGCCAGGACAGGGGTCCTTGTGTCAGGCCCTGACAGATGTGTGCTCTGGAAAGAATGAGGATTGGGGAGTCTAAACTTTTTTTTTTTTTTTTTTTGGTATTTTAGGGAAAGGTCTACAGGGTGTTCAGGGTCTCACTACTAGATCAGACTCCTAGTGATCTGCCTGTTTACAGCCTCCCAAGAGCTGGGATTACAGGTGCCCGCCACCATGCCCAGTCTCAATTGCTGTCTCAGCGCGCTCTGGGGGTGGGACTGGCTCGGCAGGCCCAGGGATTGAACCCCCAGGCCCTGCGCCTGCTTGTAGGCACTTTAATCCGCTGAGCTATTTGGCTGGCCCTGGGGTCTAAACTTCTGTGAGCAACCTTGGGGCAGAGACCTTACCCTACTCAGAAGTAAGATCTGGGGAGACAGCCCTGGAAGCGTGAGACCAGAGGCAGCAAGCAGTTCTCCTCTGTGTGCCCGCAGCCCAGATCTCTGCAGACGCTGTGCTCCGGCTGCTGGCCACAGTGCTCCTCACCTGCTGGGCATCTGGCCCTGTTGCAGGTTCCTGCAATGTTGCTACCTCTTCGTCCCCTCCTTCTCCTGGCCCTAGACCTGGGGCTGACCAGAACTCTCAACTCCAATGACCCCAACACCTGCAGCTTCTGGGAAAGGTAACAGAGGTCCCTGCTGTGTACCTTGAGGCACAAGCCCAGGGCTCCCTGATTATCCCCCAGGGGCTCCTCCCAGCTCCCTTCCCTTGCCTGCTGCCCTCTTCCAGCCTCTTCCCTTCTTTCTCTGTTCCTGCTCTCCTTCCTTGGGCTGTCTCAGTGTCTCCCGTCTCTGCCTTTTCTCTGTCTGCGTCTCTGGGTTCCTGTGGGAGGCCAGCTGCTGGACAGAACATACCATTCACTGTAGAACAAGCAGAGTGGCAGGCCCAGAGGATGAGGGGGTGGACAGGGCTGAGAAGACCCCCGGGGGGGGAATTTAGCCAGAAGTGCTTCAGCCCATCACCACTAGTAACCTTATGGGGAAATCAGCCCCACTCAGCCTCCCCCATGGACAAAGGAGCCGGCTGCGGAGGGAGCTGAGGTGGAAGGTGTCCCAGGAACATTCCAGATCTGGGAGGAGTCCGCCAGAGTGGAAAAGTGGGCCCCAGAAGTGGGGGTCTTGCTTCTTCAAGGAGGCCAAGCTCTTGTCTGTACTTCCCTCCCTCCCTGTGACCCCTCCTTGCCCCTTGCCCTGGCCCCTTTCCCTTCCTGCAGCTTTACCACGACCATCAAAGAGTCCCACTCCCGGCCCTTCAGTCTGCCCTCCTCCGAGCCCTGCGGCAAGCCC
>PVKA01051985.1:0-11957 GCA_004027165.1 Ctenomys sociabilis | reverse complement strand
ACTTAGAAAATTAAGAATAGGCATTTGAGGCCATGCTTGGAAGTACAGACCTTTGACTCTGTCATTTGGGAGGCTGGGGCAGGATGATTGTGACAAGTTCAAGGCCAGCTTGAACTACATAGTGAGCCTCTGTCTCAAAATAAAGCAGAACAAAGAAATACAGAATGAGTGGCATAATCACATCAGGGTAGAATTTCCTAGAACCATGGATTTCAAATAAATATTTAAATAATCTAGGTAGGAGCTGGCCAAAATATTCAAAAGAATTCATAAGTTGAAGGAAAATTATAACATAATTAGAGCATCTATACCAGAAAGGAATGATGAGAAATAGAACTGGAAATATACACAGGGTTTAAAAAATGAAAGTTCATACACTTCGTGTGGAGTACAATTGCCACTGTGAAGGAAAATATGTAGCCTTATGCTTTAGAACATTTACATTGGCAGCAATAAATAGAATGTTCTAGAGTTAACTGAGATAAGGTTCATGACACTGTAGTGAGACAAGGAGGCTAACAAGAAGATTTTAATTAAAATAATGGCACATTTTCACTATGGAGTCAAATTGTATTAAAATGTCTCTAAAAGGAAGCGGCATGAAATCTGGGCCAGTGCTCAGTCCCACAGCTACAAGTGCCAGAAGGATGTCTGCACTGATGCTAAGCTCTGTAACTTGACCTCAGTGAAGAGGGAAACCATCCTGGTTTACTGAGGTCACGCGTCAGGGCTGTAGCTCCTATGAAGTGTATCTGAGCTTTTCCTTAAATATTTTCCATAGCTGGAAGACTCTGTGGGAAAATTTCTTTCTTGCCTTTGTCTATTCAGGGCAAGAAGATTTTTTTAATGTGCTCTGACATCTACACTGTTTTGAAATTCTTTCAAAAGATTAGTCTTTCTTGTCCTCTTTTTTAACTCATCTTATCAATTCACATAGTCTCTCTAGAATATCAGATGGCTTCTTTTTTTTGACAAAGTGCTCAAAAAAACCCCAAAAATGCACTGATTTTCACAAAAAAAAGATACCCAATTTTTTTTTTCATTTCTTGTGAAGTCACTTACTATCTTATCTTTTTCTGAGTCATTCCAAGTCTGTATCAGTACCCTATTCATTTCAAGTTCTTATTGGTCCCCTGAGCCTTTCTGAAGGACACCAGATGAAAAGACCTTTCTGCGAAATATTTTAAAAGCATAATATGCTGCACTGTAACAAATACTTGACTAAAAATGTTTTCTTTGTATTATGAAGTAATGTTAGAAATATCATATTTTCCATTTATTGCTAACTAGTTGAAATGTACATTTTCAGTACTTTGTATTTTAGTTTTCTTAACAATTATGAGCTCATTGTGAACTATCCTGATTGGGAAATGCATATATCCTTATGTGCGTGTCTCTCAGGAATTGGATTTGAATTGCACACCTGCAATCTTTACCTGGCTTACAGGAAGAATACAGTCTAACCTACATTTCAATTAGCCCTGGCATCATAACCATGACTATATCAGCAAAAGGGATCTCGGACAGTTCTTCATTTAACATTTTAAGCATGCTTGTGTGCTTTCAAATTCTTTTCTGGGGGGGGTGAGATAGCTCAGGGGTGTAAGCGCCTGCTTAGGCAAGTGCTGGGACTGGGGTTCAATCCCCTGCACCACATACCATGCTGGCTCTTCCCGTAGGTCCCCTGAGCCGGTCATCGAGATGGCGTGGTCAAGCCGTAGTCCTAGAGCTGGGAAGGCTGAAACAGGAGGATCACCACGAGTCCAATCTGCATAGTGAGACCCTGTATTAAAGACATAAAAACAAAACAAAACAAAAAATTCTTTTCTTGGGGCTACCAGTCAGTTTCTCAAGGCAAGATTGTCTCAGAAGACAAAACATCATCTAGGGAAAAGATTCTGAGCCTCTGCTTCAGTGGGGAGATGTGTTTCTAGCGTCCCTGAGAACACATCCGGGCATGTTACTTAAGAAGGGCCACATTTGGCTTAGCTGATGCATGGTAGTCCTAGAAAAGGCTTGAGTACAATGAGTTTATGTTACCAAAGTTTTTCTTATAGCCACAGCCATCACAGGCAGTCAGTGGAAACTCCTTCACTCACATTGTACATGTTTACAAAGTTGTTACAAACATTTTGCTTATGAGTGTGGTCTCTAGTGGCATTTGGGTACCCTCTTGGTCACAAAATACTTCCATATTATTCCTTCCTTATCACTTAAAATCTCACCAATGTCAGGCGAAAGGCCCTGACCCCCCCCCCCTCCTCCAGAAACAGTCCCAGCAGCACTTCGCCACATGACCCTCTCCTGACAGGAAATTATTTTATTTTCCCTGGGAATATCATGGTCCCAAGAACATCTCTGCTCCTCAACATGCTTTTCTCCAACAGAAGGTTCATTCTTCATTTGGTGAAGGTCCACTTCTCTTTTGTTAGTTCAATCCGAAGGAATGATTACTGGGTTAATTTAGAATACTTTAGTGGAATTATTTACTTAGGAATCTATTTCTTATTTTGTGTCAATGTCTGCTCAAAAGTAAGAACAATTCTGTATTCCTATTTCTACTCTACTTTGAAAAATGAATTAGTAATGCTTACTTAATGAATGGATGACCTGCAGAATAATCACTTAAATTCTCATTAATATGAATATCTAATTTTATTGACCTGCGACTTTTTATGTTTGAACCTCACATGCATAGCTGAGTGTTTCTATTCATTCTCAGAGAGTAGCAAATAAGCATATATACTGAGATTTCCCTTAATTTACTAGGAGGATAGCATTTCTCTTTCACTACTTAAAATATTTTAACATAATCACATCTCTAAGGTATGCAAATGTAACTAATATATTGTCCTCCTGGATGACCCCAATCCCTCCAGCTACCTAAGGGCCTTCAGTAAATTAAGATTTAATTAAAATCCCTCATATTGTGGAAAACACTTGGATTTCCTCACTATCTCCAGGGGATGCTATGTGCAGTGGCCAAAAAGCAATATTTCTTAGGTGGATTTCGGAGTCAAAGACCGTAACATCATGAGTATGCCCTTTCTTTTGATTTCTGGTTCTATTCTTTTGTGAATCGTGGCAGATAACTGGGCCCCAACTTGCTTCATGTCTGCTCAAATATGAATCCATTAAAGGAGATCTTTAAACATTATAAAATAGGGTCATTCCATTTTGTGTAACATTTTAACCTTAAACTAAAGTGGAATTGGAGGCTCATTCTTCCCACCACAGCCCCGCCAGAGGTGTGGCAGAAGGATCACAGGTTTGAGCCCACTGTGGATGATTTAGGAACACAGCAAAATCCTGCTTCAACTTTCAAGCAAAGAAAACAGAAACAATAAGTTTTGAAATATACTTGATTTTAAGTCTCCGGTTTCAACCCCTGTAGTACAAAAATGAATGGTTGAATGAATTCATATATTTTTCAGCATTCCTGCTATAGGATTATAGTCATTTTTCTTCACAGATTTTATTCTCCCAAAATATTTCAGGGACATACTGGCCCTTTGGAATATACTTTTCCATATTCTTTCCTAAGTCCTCAAATTCTGGCTCTGTATATTTTCCCCTGTATAGTAGAATCAACTATTCTACAAATATGATTCCAATTATTTATACATGTCTTTTACAGTTGTAGATCTCTTACTTATTACTTCAACATGAAGTCTGATATTTATTTTTGAAGCTGTCCAGCTCACTACAAACTGATTAACTCAACAAAGGATGAACACTTCACTTGACTTTGAAAGGTAGCCCTAGAAGAAACTTGAGAATGATTAGTTTATGCTGTTAAAGTTTTCCTTATAGCATAAATTTCCTGCCTAAACCTAGACATAGGCAGTCTCTAATTTCAACCAGAAACTTCACTCACATTATGTACATTTATAAATGTGTTACATTTTTTCAGTTATATGCATGGTCTTTAGTTGCATCCATTTACCTATTAAGCTTTGAGTTAATTTTTTATAATGGAGTAATACTCTATTGTACAAAAATAATATTTTTTATCTATTTCTCAGTTGATGGCCATTCAGGTTGTTTCTGAGATTTAGTTACGAAAAGTCGTGCTGCTGTAACATGGGTGCACATATGTGGTGTGATGTTTTCAGTATTTCTGGAAAGATACCCACATGTGTAAACATATTGATTTCATTAGAAAATAGCACAGACTTCTATCTATCTATTTATCTATCTATCTATCTATCTATCTATCTATCTATCTGTCTGTCTGTCTGTCTGTCTGTCTGTCTGTCTGTCTGTCTGTCTATTACAGCTATTACTTACTTGAGCGATTGAACTGCTGATTTCTACTGGTCCATCAAAAGTAACAGTAAGAGACTGGGGACATGGCTCAGTAGAATAAGTGCTTTCCTGGCAAGCCCAAGGGCCTGAGTTTAATGCCTGGTTATGAAAAAGAAAAAGAAAAAGAAAAAAAGAAAGGAAAGTAACAGTAAAGTAAATGCTTAATTTTTTTCTGCTTTGTCATTTCAGGTCGATTTAGCATATTTATATCTGCTAACATCCACAACTAATTTGAACACGATATGCAACATAGCAACCATTCCTGAATTTCTGTCATCTTGTTCAGTCAAATTCTGTATTGTTTCTAAAGTTTTTAATCTAATTCTGCATTGTTTATAAGCATTGGAAGAGTGCTTATTGTTCAAGGAAAACTGACAACACTGCTGTTTAAATGCCAGGGCATATGTTTTACTACTTCTTGCAAGTCAGACTTTGCCTTTTGTCTAGGAACCAGGTTTCCTCTCCTAAAATTAGCTGTCTGTGTTAGATGAGTAGATAGATAGATAGATAGATAGATAGATAGATAGATAGATAGATAGATAGATAGATAGATAGATAGGTGGGTAGATATCAGTACTATTTTCTAATGTTAAAATTATCACAAAACTATTTCATTTTATTTTGGCAGAACGTGACATTAAATTCAGACCCTTGCACTTGCCAGACAAGTGCATATTCTACTGAGCCATCTCCCTGGTGCCAAAACTATTTTTAGAAGTGATCCTAGTGGGGCTAGGAAGATGGCTCAGTAGAATAAATGCTTCCCTGGCAAGTGCAAGGGCCTGAATTTAATCTCTAGTTCTACCAAATTAAAATAAAGTGATCCTAGAATGTATCTATTGAATCAGGTATGCAGTACTATATATTTGAAATCATAGCTGAGACATAATGTTAGCCTAAATATGAAGGCAAATGAAGAGTACATGTGAATATTGTGAGTAGGTATTTATTTAGCTATCCTAGTTTTTCAATGGCTATAGTCTTTATTTTGTAACTTTATGAAGAATTTGAAGCACATGAAGATTAACTTCAAATCAATTACAAAAGTATTAGAGAGATTATTGAAAAATATATCATGATCTTTAGTAAAAAGATCTTAATCACTTAAGAAGTTTATATGTCATGTCAATTAAATGACTCTTGTACCTGAGCTTGTAAGGATCATGAAGCATCAAATCATGTTTATAAATACATTTTTATATATTATATTACATTTTATTAATGTACCTCATCAAAAAATGAGGAAAAAGCAAACAGTGCAGTGAATGGTAGAGGATGATGATTAGAAAGAAATCTAAAATATTTTCTTAGAAATAAAACTGTAATCTACAATGCAAACATCAAATAACAAGAATGCAGCCTTTGCTGTGCCCTGACACAATTATAATGGGATCTAACAGCGAAACAAATAAGTTCCAATAAAACTTCAGACACTTTACAGAGCAGAAACAGCACCACAGGTAATCTAATGAAGTTAAGAACGATAAGACTGGATGAACTGATATTATGGTCACTCAATTTGTGATGCATAGGTTAAATGAGATGGAAAATAATAAAACATACAATTTTAGAAAGTATCACACATGGTAAGACTCTGAGTTGTGATACCTAATAAACCTTATTGTAAGACCCAGGCAAAATCTTTGCAAGCTATGTCTACAGTACTAGCAAAACTAGTAACAAAAGATTGAGAGCTAAGAAGCTTTGAGGGATATCATTCTTCTTAAATAAACTGAAAATTTTATCCCTGTTGTTATAACATTGTATAGTTTACAGCACTACAATGTGCAAAAGCCAAATCTTGGAAACAACCAAGGTGCCCGTTACATGAAAAAGATGTGGTATTTTTATACAATGGAGTATTACTCAGCTATAAAGAATGATAAACCTAAAGCCTTTATATTTAAGTGGATTGCACTAGAAGATATACTCATAAGTGAAATAGATCAGATCCACATGTGTAAATATCATATAGTCTCCCTAGCAAGAACATAAAAGTAGTTTAAAATAAACTGATAACAATGCTTGAAACTGGAAGAGAATATTAATTAGGTTGTTTTCTTATAAACAAGAAGATGAGAGGTTTGTCTAAAATTATGTTTTTTATTAATTTTATTGAGAAACCAATAGCAATGAGACAGTTTCAGAACAGGTTAGTAGGATAGTTACAATACTTAATATATTGCATATTGTTGTCTTCATAGTAGTTATTTATAGTACAAGATGTTTTAAATATTTTTGAAGGTAAGGCAAAAAGTGAATCTAAATGTGATAAATCTAGATAACAATAGCAATGCTCCTACCAGATTGTACAAGTGGAGAAGTGAGGACCAAACCTACTTGTATGGGTGTAAGCAGGATAACTTTGAACACCATTCACCAAAGCCCAAAAAGTAGTTGACATTATTCCAGTTACTAAGACCCTGAAGGACAGTGTGGAAATAAAGTATATTCTTATCCTGTATGAATAAAAGAAGACAGAAGTTTTATAAATTTTGAATTTACTAAATAAAGGAAGACTCGCTACAGTTTAAAACCATTTTCTGCCCAAATGAGTGGTGCTCTTTGGCCCACTACTACCTCCTCCTCTTAAAGAGTCAAATCTGAAGCTTAGAGGATTGGCATAGCACTACAGCACCTCGAAGAACTAAAAAGACAGCACAGAGACTGGGTCTGAATGAAAATCTTTCAGTTTGCTTTGTATGGGCACAAGTGATGAATATAGTTCACTGACATTGAAAATAATAGAACTCACAATATTAGAATATATAATGATGCTTGGTAAGACACTGGGTCTTTTTTAGTCTCTGAAATTGATCAAGTAAAGCCACTCTGGGTCTAGAATCAGCAGAATAGACTTATGGATAATATTGGAGAAAATGAAATAATTCAACATCTTGTATCAGTCTAAGTCACTAAAATCTCTATGTCTAGACATTCTTCATGGAACAGCCAAAAGATGCAAAGCTCAGAAAGTCTCATATATATTCATGGACATCTATGTTCCCAGAAATTATCTCCCACTTCCTTTTCCTTTTACGCTTTATTTTTAACTTTGACAGACAAGAAGGGAAAGGAAACTAAAGTTTTCAGTACTTAAAATATCAAATCTTTTTACTAATAAAAGAGTTCTGTGATGTTTGATTTTGGAGCCTGAAATCAGAAAAATTACATTCACTTTTCTTTGTGCCTGGTCATTCCACTTTTTTAAGTTGATAAAAATAAAGCATTTTCAAAACGAAAAACATGTGGATAGGAAAATTAGAAATATTTATATTCTAGGAATGTTTAGTGTTTCTTCAATATTCATTTTTAAAATTCTGTACCATGGTGAATATGTTTTCAGAATAGATTTATAAATAGTATCAGGTGCAATTACTGTGTACATTTACAAATATGTATTTGTTTTAAAAGACTATAAATTTTGTACTTTAAATTTTTAATGTAGTAAGTTGTCATTTTCTATAAGAAATGGAAAATTAACTAATTCATGTAAAATTCTAATTTAACACCCTAAAAACTTACTAAAAACCAATGTCTTCTCAATAACACTAATGTTTTATTTTATTTATTTTTATTTTTCATTTTATTTCATTTTTTGCTGGAACCAGGTATTGAACTCAGGCCCTTGCACTTGCCAGGGAAGCACTTATTTGGCTAAGCCATCCTTCTAAGCCTCCAAATTAATATTTTAAATAAATACATTAAATCAGTAAGGGTGTGAAAGTTGGAGATTTAGCTGGGTGACCACACTACTTTTTTTTGGATTTTTTTTAGGAAAGGGTCTACAGAGTGTTCAGGGTCTCAATACTAGATCAGACTCATAGCGATCCACCTGTTTATAGCCTTCCAAGAGCTGGAATTACAGGTGTGCGCCACCATGACCAGTCTTAATTTTTTTAACTCTGCTATTTTGAAAGTCATGTTTTCAAGAGTGTGTAAAATAATAAATGTGATATTACAGATGACAAACAGTTAAAATAACAAGGTGAAAGGTATTAAACCATTGTTATTATATTGGACATTGCTATTCTCAATGTTTTTTTTTTTAATTCTGTACCATTTTCATATATACCATTCTCTATATTGCTTTGATATATGGTTTTGTTCTTGGTATTTGTTTTGCATTTTTTAAATCATGTTTTAATGTTTTTTATCTCCACACTGTAACAATTTACTCAAAATTGATCTTAGGAATTATATTTATTTTGTAATTTTTCTCTCCACCATATATGAAGCATTCCACATTGTAATAGATTCCATCCATGTTATATTAATGCTGCATATGTACTTTTTAAAGATTTTGCCTTTAATTTTCCTACAATATTTTAATACAATATTCCTCTAAAACATTTATTTGTCAATTATATCTTGATAAAGTAAAAATTAATTTTAATCTCGTAAAAATTAGATTAATAATAGTTGCTCTTTGTTCTGTGAAAAGACAGGTTTATGCCATGTGTTTCTTTTTTGTCCAGTGTCTTTTCCTATACTCTGAGAAATTTCTTTTAGAATTATGATACAAAGTGCATTAGCTTTTGTTATTCTTTAATTATTTTTCTATGACATTTTGTTCACTTTTTACATGAAGTGGTAAAGATAGATTACATTTATAATATCCGGAATTCTGAATGGTTTATAGAAGGCTAACAGAGAAACACAAACTTTGTCCCATGATAGTAGAAAGTCCACAGTCGAGGGCTGGCTTTCCCTCTTCCAAATCCTGATGCCGAAGTGCAGCTATTTCCTTTCCATCTTCTGCTATTTGATGCATTCCACTCCAACCACAGAATTCTGGCTGACTTTGATACATAAGGCTCACGTAGTTCTCTGGTCCAGGTTTGAATTTTATGCATGATTTGGTAGAGACAATCTACATTTCATTTTCATGGCAGAATCTTTGCTCGTGAACCAGAGCTGCCAAAGTATTTGCTTTGCTGCCAAAAGTCAGATGTTGAAATGGAATTTACCTATGCCAAATTGTTCTCAGTGTGGACCACATGATCCATGAGCTGAAATGTCTGTCCAACTAGGTTTGGAAATGATGGGAGATAACATGGCTTGAAGAAAGTGTAAGAAAAAAATTTGATGGGCAATACACTATGGAATTTATTTTACCTATTATGTTACTGCACTGTGCCATTAAGGATGGGCAGAGGATGCTGAAGAAATGAGATATGAAGAGTTTCTAAGTTCAGGGATGGCCAAATACCTCAGCTGATTAAAGCACCTCCAAGCAGGCACAGGGTCCAGGGATTCAATCCCCGGGACTGCCGTGCTAGCCCCATCCCCAGGTCACACTGAGATCACAAATGATACTGGGCATGGTGGCACGCACCTATAATTCCAGTGCTTGGGAGGCTACAAAGGTGGCACACTACCAGTGTGATCTAGTAGTGAGACCCTAAACACCCTGTAGAACCTTCCCTAATATACAACAAAAAATAAAGTTTTTAAGTACAGATGAGGATGCAGACTACCACACCAGAAAGACTTTCTCATCTTATTTGCATGTCTGCTAAAAACCTGACAGCATTAAAATACAGGTGGAATGAATGCGCCCTCGTAGAATAGTGTACAAAATGCTAGGAGACAGGGCATGAAAGAATGGCTACCGTGCTATTTCAGTGAAGAATTTTCAGAAGTGTGTTTTAATAAATGAGTAGCACTACATCACTCTGAGGCTGGGAAAATGCATGCCAGTAGGGACACCATGATATCCACAACTGGGAGGGGTTTCTGTCCATTCTGAGTAGATGGCCTGGTGAAAAGCTATGCAAAAAGAAAAGAACAGTGGTTGGAAATCAGTCCAGAAGAGGACCAATTACAGATTGTGGAGGGAGACAGTTCTGTCTATGACAGTTCTAGGCCTCAGCTCTCGCATGGTCAAAAGAAATCAGACCCAATGTGGCTTTTCTAATCTCAGTGAAAATGGCATACATCGATTTGTTTTCCAGTGACAAATCTGACATCTATTTGATTATTTCTACTTCAGCTCCTGACAATATTTCAAGAATAATTACTATTTAGCTTGATATTCAGTGGCTTTCACAGCTGAAAATATTTGTTTCAAGACAAGCTTTTTGCATTCAGTCTCAGAGTTGAGACAAAAATTGTATTGAACTGGTTTTTTCTTTTGTTTTTTTCCTGGTTTAAGAGCTATGTAAATCTATGGAGAAAACTTCTGGAATAGAATATTAAGAGCTTTCATGTTTATTACTAATTTTCTATATATTTCTTGTACTGATTTAATAAGTCTTTCCTTGAAGTATTCAAACAAGTCATATCTTTGCTCTATGATGAAAGATAGTGACAGAAGTGTGAATAGACTGGCTTCCCACTGACTTACGTTCTAGTACGCAGCCTAGCACCATAGTGGAGTTTCTGTTCTGTGGTATTAATTATGTCTTCTAACATTAAGACATTTTCTATTGAATTATCAACAGGATCTAACAATGATAGGTGTTGCTGACAGGGAAAAGATGTCTTCTGACAGGCAAATATTGGTCATTTTCCGGTTTTCAGACAGAGCGCTGGAGACTGCTCTGATGATGGAATCGTGATTTTCATCTTGGCAAGTCCACGTGTTGTAGTCAGTCCTTGCGTACCTGTTGATGTGGTGCAGCTGGTCAAGAAATGCATCAGCGAGTCTTCTTATGATGAAGCCACACTGAAGCCCTCCCAACAGTGATGACACTTCTGAAAATAGCCTGTCACACAAACAAACAAAAATCTAAGAGTTTGAGGGAACCTCAGGCAAATTTAACTGAGAAACGGCTGTTTTCTACATCAGGAGAACTGTCTGATAAATGTTTTGTAGAATTTTAAAATGTTTCCAAAATTAGTTTCAAAGAACTGACTGCAAGTGACAGTCCCCAAATGTGTTTTTCCCCTCTTCTTTTTCTCCCTGTCACTGCTGACGTGGAGCATTAAGAAAATCCAATGCTGAAAAGACTACTCCTGTGAGATGTGAAAATAATTACATGTTCTGCCTGAACTGATCGGCAGAGAAACATTCTGTTTCAGATTCTGCAAAGCATGTCAATTTCAAGTTTGCATGTTTTCTGTTTCTACTACCCACCAGTTGGAGAGGCAGTGACTGGAAAACAAAAGTGTCATCCCTAAAGCAAGGAGGCTTAAAATTGGATAGATGACACATCTCACTTTTATAGGAAAAGGGTAGTTATCTCCACCTTAGATTTTTAGGTATATATTGAAACAGCTTTGTAAACCTGAGTCTCAATAATTTTAGCATAATAGGTTCTAGTGCTTTAAGGGCCCTGTATTAATAATACATATTTGCAGATTCGATAGAAGTCAGAAAATTTGGCTCTAGGTTTGAACCGCATGAAATAGTAATCATGGACTTCAATTTCAAAACCCAAGCTGATTTCTCATTGGAAAGCATTGCCCAATGGAGGAAATTGGAAACATTTTTAAATGAATCACGTTTTGCTATCACACATTGCGCTGCTATAAACATAGGTACACATATATCTCTATGATACAATGTATCCAGATCCTTTGGGAAAATTCCCAGTAGGGGGATAGCCGGCTTGAATGGGATTTCTAGTCCTACTCTTTTGAGGAGTCTCCACACTGACCTCCACAATGGTTGTACCAGTCTACATTCCCACCAGCAGTGGAGA
>PVKA01051984.1:0-11935 GCA_004027165.1 Ctenomys sociabilis | reverse complement strand
CAGAACCAGGGATTGAACTCAGGCCCTTGCACTTTCCAGGCAAGTGCTTATTCTACTGAGCCATTCCCCAGGCTCCACTTTTAGAGGTTGGTTATGCGCTGAGTGTGCCAACCTGCAATCACACCTGCGTTTTGATTAGGCCCCAGGGACCTGTGGAACTGGGCCGCCCTGCTGGGTGATTGGTCTCCATTGCTGTTCTGCACTCTCTCTGTTTTCCTCTGCTCCTGCAGGCCTTGAACTAGGGTGCTAATATTCGGAGCACTCACATTCCCCCTAAACTATTTCCTGAGTTGAAAAGTTCCCCACCTACTATGGGACGCCACAGGCTACTCCCAAACACAAGCAAATGGGAGTGCGTGTGTGCGCGTGTGTACGCACACTACCCAAGGTCTTACTCCACTACACCTGGCTCCTCTCAGATGAGGAAGTGACACTAGGATGGGGACACACAGAGGAAAGGCCACCTTCAGACTGGGGAGGCTGCAGGGCCTAACCCTGCCACGCTGCAGGCGTAGACGCAGGTCCTTTGGACCCGTGAGGAAATCGTACCTGTTGGGTGGCTGGAGTTGGTGTGGCCAGGAAGCGGCCCGCTGGCTGAAATGCAGTCTGGCTGGGCTGTCTGTGGGGAAGATTGAGGCTGCAGTCAGAGGGGCCCTGGAGCCGGCTCTCTGAACGAGGAGGCCAGCCAGGCCCGGGAGCCTTTCCGTGAGAGACAGCACCTTCCGGGCGCTCCCTCCGGGACTGCGCGAATCCGCTCACCCTCCATGTGCCTGGTCACACACAATCTTGTTAACTAGGAAGAATGCATGCGTTCTGGCTTTTAACAGAGAATTTTTAAATCTTTATAATGAATTTGATTTTTAAAAATCTCACAAAAATAAGATAATAAAAACATCTCTTTTTAAAAACCCAACTATATGTTTATTCAGATTGGTTTTGTGGCTTGAAGTCATTATTTCAAAGTGTGGCTTGAGACCCCTGCTATGCTGGAGGCACATTGTGGGGGGCAGGCGGGTTGTTTCCTTCAGGTAGGAATAGAAGCGCAGGATGCACGCTGGGCACCTCTTTCCTGCCATTTTGCAGCTTACCCATAAATTAGCCTGAGTCACCCTAGTATCAAGCTTAGCGTCAGTGGCTCTCACATTCAGCATGTGAGGAGCTACACAGGGCTGAGCAAGGAGAAAAGGAAGCCCTGGGCCACCTGAGGATGGCACAGCGCTGTGCACAGCAGTCTCCATGCTCGCGTGGACAGGCTGTCAGGGATGCAGACCGTGGAACCCCCAGATGTCTTGACTTGGACCAAGATTGCAGTGATGGAGAACCCCATGGGAAACAGAAGTAGGGGCTGGATGGGGCCTGAACGTGTGCTGGCGCCAGGACCTAGGACAAGTGGGCTGAGCCGTGGAATATCATTTGTATCTGGCACTAAACTGTCCAAAGTATAATTGTAATATCTTCATGGAATTGCCCGGTCCTTGCTTATCTTCACAAATACCTTTCCGAGTGCAGTCAGACTGTCCACAACTGTGACCTCAGGTACAGGAGGACATCAAAGGCAAGCAGGGAGGCAGGTGCACTGTAGATGAAGCTAGTGTGTCCTGCTCCTTCTGTAGCACTCTCTGTGATCACTATGATACATTCAAGCCCATGGGTCAGCTTCTCTCAGCTGTCACGAGGAAACCTGGCCAAAAGGGCGTGCCTTGCAGAAGTGAACTGAATGTCATTAAGAAATGTCCAAGGTGCCATGTGAGACATGTGGTGGTAAGAACTGTCCATTTCTAGGCTAGACAGTTCTTGAATGTCCACTTGGTGCAAAGAGCCAGCGCAGAGCTGTGAACCTGAACTCCGTGAGCTCTTACTATCTTGTGCAATTCAGATCCATTGGAAAAAGCGCTCCCTCTGCCTGGTTCCTCCTGTGGTACAGGTAGAGCCAGCGATGAGTTCAAGGTGGGGCAGATGGCTCAGAGTCAGAGCCTGCAGCCTGAAAGTGTCTGATGGAGCATCGGCACCAAGCAGGCTCAGTATGCTGCTGGACCAGGACTGGCACCTTGTATGTGGATGCTGTGGTATTTAGAACCAGCTCTAGGGGTGCCTGGACTCCACCACTGCATGAGCAAGGTGACAAGGCACCCTTGCCGAGAGCTTGGGGTGAGCCCAGGCCTGCAGGCCCTCCCCATGCTGATGGCCTCCTGGTGGCTCTCACTTTCTCCCTACTCAGCAGGTAGCTGTTTGGTGGAGCTGATTCCAGTAAGCTCTCTCTCCTCTGTCCCTGGACTCTGGAGAGTCCTGTAGGTGTCCAGGGAGAGCTCACCATGACTCAAGAATGGTGACAGCCACAGATTGATAGGATGAAGTCCTTTGCTCAAAAGGAGGCAAATGCGCTCTGAGGATGAAGCTTCCATCTGGCACTAGATGGTCCTAGAGGAGAAGATCTTGAGAGGGTTAAGGGACTGCTGCAAGAGCTGCGGATGCTGAAAATCAGGAGGTCAGGATTCCTCTCCAGCTGAGGCCCTAGCATTTGGGCTAGGCCAGACAGATGAACAGACTCATGGCACCTTGCAGCCACCATCCCATAAGCACTGGCAAAGGTATATTTAGCAGAGAAAGGGAGAAATGGGGGAGTCAAGGCATATTTTGGCAGAAGAATGAAAAGCCAATACTGAAGATGGGTTGTTGTTTTTATCCCAAGATTTCAAGGCTCCCATGTTAGTTCCCAGGCTTCCCTGATCATGAGAGGAAAGAAAAGGAACACTTCGCCATTCTTAAAGGGCTGGCCCATTCCCAGGAAAATTGAGTGTTTCAAAAGGAGGACAACATGGAAAGGTCCACATTGTATCTGAAAAAGGGACATAGTTCAGGAGTCTACAGGCCAAGATGGAATGGCAACCTCCTGTGAGGGGTCTGAGCTGACCTTTGAGCTTCATGTTGTACCAGAGGTGAACACAGAGACTTGACACATGAAAAGATAGTGATTTATTGATGTCATAGAAGAGAGCCAGTATCTAACACTGTGGTCCACATTTACACACCCAAAAGACTCCTGCTGAAACAGGAAGCACTGTCTTTGGAACCCCAAAGCCTGTGAGGACAGTATCACCCAAGATCTAGGCTCAGAGACTCATCCCCTTCCAGACACTAGCACATCCTTGGTAGCCATGGGGTGAGGGGCACTGCAAGGAGCAAATGAAAACAGGTGGAGGATTATGCGAGGTGTGGGTAGAACATACAGCTTCCCCAAGATATGGACACAGCTGTTGCCCTTGGCCAGGTAAAACCACACCATCACCACTAGCTACATAGCAGGTCTGAATCCCATACTAGGACAGAGCTATGGGATGGTGGAGTAGGGAGGTGTGACCCCAAAGCATGCCTTCCATAACCACCATTGCAGCCTGCTGGGTCACTCTGCGGTCTGAGATGGAGAGGCTCTGCCCCCAGATCAGATATGATGTGAGCTTCTGACAGTGACAATTTAGAAAGCTCCCTGGAATGAAGGAAGTGAGCACATTTTCTTGACCCCCTCAGCACTCAACATAAGAAACTGGATAATAACCCAAGAGAAAGAAGGCAGAATCCCTGGAGACAAGGTTCTAAGAGCTGAGGCCACTGCTGGAGGCCAGCTCCCTCCAACAGGCATGGGGACAGCTAGTCCATCACACCCCCTAGGCTATGGGCAAGCAATCAAGAGGAGAACTCTGAGTTGTGGTTAGATAGATCGTCACCACCAGAGCATCCTAGGGACCCATGAATGGAGAAGCAATAACAATTAAGGGGAACTTTACAGGAAATACCATTAGGAATTAGATGTGGTCTCAAAAGCTCAACCACCCTTATCTCTGTGGCAGGATGTCTGATGACAGGCAAAGAGGGTTCTGGTAAGGTACACAGAGACTGGGATTTGAACTGTACACCATGAGAGCAGAGAGGGCCCTCTGGGGGTGGTGAGAATCAAGACTTTGGCAGGGACCACCCCCTCCCAACAGGAGTCAGTTGCTCAATGCAGAAAGCAAGGCTCAGCTTTGGCCCGTGGCCCAGAACCATCCACAGGCCCAGGGCACATGCACCACGTACCTCCAGGGAGGGTGGTGTCTCACACATGCTGCCTACCCCACCCAGTGAGCCTTGGTCAGTCTCTTCCCCCTGTGAATAGCCACCACCATGAGTGTGAAGTCACTGCAGAACCCTGAGTGCTTCTGTCCTCCACTGTCTCTCATGAGCCTTGCTAAGCAGCCTGGCCAGGGGAATCGCAGCTCCCTTCCCATTAGCCTGTGCCTGTGCCGGCCCACCTACAGAGTGCTTTCCCACCTCATTGAGCTGGCCCCAGTGCCCACCCATGTGGGGAACCCTGCGTGGATGGCCTCCATCTCCCGTCTGGTGCTCCCAGGCCCCAAGCAACCTGGGCATTATCTAGAGACTCATGGTTGGAGGAGCCCAAGCTCCCACATGCACAGCTCAAAGTGCCTTGCAGAAGTCTGGCTGTGTCCCCCTGTGGAGTGGTCTGTGCACACCTCCTGGGATCTGCAGCAGAGGCAGGCTGGGCACCAGCTGTCCAAACACACGGGCTCACCTGGAGGAAGGTGTCTCAGCCACACCCACTCCCGAGGTCCCCAGGCACCCAGGTCCAGACTTCCAGCTTCTCCTTCCAGGCCTACATGGGGATGCCCTGTCCTGCTGTCCCCTGTGGCTGACAGAAATGGTAGGAGACCAGCAATAGAGAAAGTCCCCATGATACTGAGCTGTTCCTGCTAGGGCAGGCGGGAAGAGAAGGGCCCTGTAGAGGCCCTGAGGAGGCCTGGCCATGCCACAGCAACCTCGGTGGGTGCTGGAGCTCTGTGGGCTGTGTCAGAGGAGACTCCCAGGGTTGGGAACCTCCCTGAGCTCATCTCGGAGCCTCACCTCCCTGGGCTCCTTCACCTCCCCCAGGCCCCATTATTGCTATCTCATAACACCCCGACTGTGAACCAGTCCTAGCCCAAGCCAACCTGCGCGGGTGTCCAGGGGCATGCACTGTACAGACTTGCCCTGAGCTCCTTCCCCTCAGCTTCCACCCAACCCCGTGTGGCCTCTGCCTCAGGGATGTGGGGACAGGCATCTCGATGAGTGTCAACAGCAAATTAGATTAACACCATTAGCAGATGTGTGTGGCTTTTTCCTTCTGATTTGTCCTGTCCTCCCTCTGAAAGAGCTGGTAATGGCCTCAAAGACACTTAAATGGCTCATTTCTGTAGCAGGGGGGAGACAAAAACCAATTTCCAAGGGCTTCTAAGTAATTTCATTGTCAGGCTTTTCCCATCAGTGGAGAAAATAAGACACACCTCAGGCACACAGACACAATGCACACCCCACACATGGAGGCAGCATACACAGGGCACACAACCACACACGCAGCGAGTGACAGGAAGAGAGGAAGCATCAAGCTTTGCTGACAAAGGCCCACACCCTGGAGCACACAGTGCTCCACCCACAGAAATGCCTCCCAGACATCCCGGCACACACAGCACAGCCTCAGTCCACTTTCTGGGGAAGGTGGCCTGTGCTTCTTCACCTAGCATGGAGTTGGTAAGAGAAAGCAGTTTCCCCTAGCGCTTCTGTTTGTGAACTGAATTGCTTGGGAACAGAAGCACCCGTGAACCAAGGTATCACTGTGGCTGGCTGCACCCAGCACAGCCTCAGGTGGGATGTTTTTCTAATGCCTCTAGTTCAATCCCTCAGAAGGCGGGCCCCAGCCGTGATTCTGTGGTGGTCTCCTGAACAGCAGATCCAAGGAATTGACTGCCCTCCTGCAGTAGGCAGCAGTGGAGGAAGGTTGTGAGTCCTGACTGTGCTTCAGCATGCTAGGGCCTCCTGGATGGAGGGCCAGCCCATGGGGCAGAGCAACCCAATGGGCAGAGTGCACACAGCTCCACAGGTGTCAGGGGTGGAGGTTACCAGTGACTGCCCAGCAGTCACACTGAAGCTTCAGACACCTTGGTGCAAAGGCCCCAACCACCTTGGGGGACAAGACATGGATCAGGGAAACAGCAGCCCCAGAGCTTCCAGAAATCCCTCCATTCTGTTCTCATCTTAGCTCGAGCTCTTCTCCTCTAACAAGCTGTAGAAAGATAGCAAATGTCTTGATGGTGACCTTTCTTCATGCAGGTGCTAACTGAGCCCTCCTCAAGTGCAGCCCTGGACCCTGAGCCCCCTGGATGGAGGCGGCATTTGCTCTGGGCTCAGGTCCCTGAGTGGAAGCTAGTGGGCAGGCCTGGTCTCCATCTTGGCCCCAGACTCAAGCTGCTCTGGGCTCCTCTGGGTTCCACTTCCTCTTCCCTGCCTTCCCAGGACCCCAGACAGCTCTCCCCAACCTGGCCCTGTGTGTGCCAGCCCCCAATTCATCCAGGGTCCCACATCTCCAACCAGACATGGTAAAGCGGTGAGTCTTGGTCCTTGGCTGATGTGTAATTTCAGGGAAGCAGACTCTGCACACACATCCCATCAGAGAACTCTGCCAGCACCATCGAGAAAGACTTCATGCTGGATGCAAACCCAGCACCTGGGACCTGTGGTGAATGGAATTGCAGCTTCCCTGAGGGGAGTAAGGCCTATGCTTTGCCCACCTGCCCCAGTGGCTTCCCCTCTGACTGGTCTAGGGTACTCATACTGGTGAGTGAGTGCCAGCTGCCCAACTGTCAGGTAATGGCACACTGGGGTCAGGAAACCAGCAGTGTTTCTATTATAGGTGTTGGCAAATGCTACATGCCAGAGCTATTCTTCTTTAGATCTAGTTAGTAAGCACAGACCACCATACTACTGATTAAATATACCAGTAACTGAGTTATTTAATAGTGATCTTTTTTTTAATCAGCCAGGCAGATGCTTAAGCTGCTGAAGCTATCTTCCCAGCCCAAATTTGGTATTCTGATGTGAGCTTCACTCCTGAACTCTGCAAGCCAAGGGCCTAGGACATGTTTTGTGTGGTGGAGGGCAGACACCTCGGGGGAGCCACCTCTGACCCCTGCCACTGGCCCACATGGGCCTTGCCAGAGACCTCGGTACCCCAACACTTGGAGATCCCAGAGTGAGGCCTTGCACTGTGTGCAATCGGCCACAGCCCCTCTGCCTCCAGCTACCAGGTGAGGGATCATGGATGTAAAGAGATCATGAGCTGGGTGGCAGGGAGGCTGTGACAGGCAGCAAGGGACCTAGCTCAGGGCCCAGTTTCAGAAATGACACTGAGTGACAGTGCCCTGTGCCAGGAGCCACAGAAAGCTCCTGCACCTCACCTGTCTACCTGCTGTGCTGGGCCTTCATGCAGGAACCAGGCTACTGGGGCTGATTGCTGTGGCCCTCCACAGGTCAGGGAACCCATTCCACGAGGGACCCATCACGCTTCCCTGGAAACCCAGGACTGAGCCCAGGACAGCAGGGACTGATCCTTTCTTGCTGCATCCCAGAGTGAATGACAAGAAGGTGTGATGGGAACACCTGAGCAGTGAGGGACCCACCTGCTCACCTGAGGGGTGGGGATGAAATAGAGAGGGGCACCAGAGGGTGGGAAGAGAAAGACAGGATGGAGCCTGTGGGGAGGAATGTGTTCAGCCTAAATTTGTCTTTTAAGAAAGTGATGGAAAAGGAATTCTTCAATATATGTGAGAAAATAACTACAGTTGATGATAGTTTCTTTTTCTTGAGGCCAAAGGTGGTGAAATGTTGAACTGTGTATAGAAAAGAGGGACTCTTCCTGTGTGTGCCTATCTTTATCTCTTCTTTCTCTTTCCTGTGTGTGGGAAAGAGAGGGAGAGAGGGAGGGAGGGTGAGAGAGGGCCAGAGAGAGAGAGAGAGAGAGAGAGAGAGGGAGGGAGGGAGATAGGGAGAGAGAGAGAGAGAGAGAGAAAGAGAGAGAGAGAGAGATGCTTCCCCAATTCATTGACCTAATGGCCATCTCATGAACCACGGTGCACACAGTGTCTCAAGTCACCAACAATAAAAGGACAAAAGCACTGAGGCCTGAATCCGAAATCCAAGTGACCTCTGTCCTAGATTTCAGTGTGGGGAGAGGATTGCGGAATCTTGGGGCTGAGCGCCATCCTGCTTGACTTGCCTTGTTCTAAGCCAGAAAAGACAGGACGGCATGGGAGAACACATTCCTGCTAGGACTGAGATTATCCTAGAAAAGCACTTGAGGTAGCCCTCACTTAAAACAATAAACATCAAATCCAGTGCTGAGAAAGAAGGTGAATGGAGATTTCCAAGATCTGCATTGCGGAAGGTGCTTTGCTGCTTTGGGAAGCCAAAACCCCATGACATACAAAGCTGTTTTACTTCCTGCCTGAAATCTCACACAACGCCAAGTACTGGTGCATCATCACTGTGGGAGACCCAGCCCCACACCCCTAGATGCACTCTGCTAAGTTAGTGTCAAGTGATAGCTCTGTGATGTCACACTGGGTCTGGCAGCCAGGGCGTCACTGTCCAGAATGCGCTCCTGAGCGCCAGGGACTGAATTCCCAATTTTGCTGTCGTAGCTGTACCTAGCCCATCCCTGGGATTCGCAGGCCCACTGGGGGCTTGATGCTGTTTTGCGGAGACCACTGGACAGCGGCTTCTGCTGAAGCAAGGCACAAAGCACCATCCCCTGATCTAAAGACACTAATTTTTATTTTTTCCTAATGTCCAAGGCAAAAAGTCCAAAGTGCTGCCACATGTACTTAGTACCTGACGTACTCCAGAAAGTGCCTGACATATGCTGTGATTTTTATCCTGGTAACACACTGATGGGTAATTCCACCTAGCAGTAGTTTGACAATAATAATTTTTTTTTAATTTACTTATTTGGTACATGGTCTCACTATGCAGCTCAGATGCATAGTGACCCACCTGTCTCAGCCTCCCCAATGATGGGATTGCAAGTGTGTGCCACCAGGCCCAGTTTTGTTGGCCAGTTCCACTGCTGGGCCAGTACAGCATGTGGTATCAGGGATTGCACCCAGGTCCTTGCACTTGTCAGGCAAGCACTTAGACCACTGAGCCATCACCCTGGCCCTGACAATAACTATATTTTGAACAAGTCCCTAAGTTGCTATGCATATATGTGTGAAAATTTGTATTGTTTCTTTTTTATAAATAAATATGTATATCAATTCAAGCTAAATCTTACAAACACTTAAGCATTTTCTTTTAAAGTTTAAAAAAAAAAAAACCTCAGGAGTTGGGATGAAGAGTTTCTCATTTGATTGTAAATCACAAAATACATACATGCACAGGTGCAAAGTACATGCTACCATGACTCCAGCAGTCTACTGCTGGGGTTCGGAGGCTCCATGCTCTCCATCATAGCTTTGTCAGAGTTCTTGTCTTTCTAAGCCACCATGCATGGAAAGATCTCCCTGAAATTAAAACCTTCATGCTCCTTAGATCAAGCTGAAAACGTGATAGATTTACATTCAAAATTCTAACAAAACTTTTAGGAGAAAACATCTTTGGACATAGTGCACAGTATTTGTACACCATAACTCCAACAAAGGGCTTGTTCCAGAATAGGTAAAGAACTCTGAACAGAAAGCACTGAACAGAAAGGAACAAACAGAGATGCAGGATAGCTTGGACAACTGTACTGCTGGGTTCTGTTGGTCTATTGAAAGGAGCAGATAAAGCTTAAATTTTTTCTTCTCCTTTTTAATTTCTTATTTTAGAACCTGTTTTAAATGTTTATATCTGGTAATCTAAACACTTATTTTGAAGACAGCACTATGCAATACAACAGCTCCTGCTGAATTTCTATTATTTTGTTTAGTGAAATCCTGTATCATTTCTATGGTTTTTAAAATCATTTTTCATTTTCTTTTAAAAAATAAAAAAGAAAGAAAATGGACAAAAGACATAGACATGCCCCTCTTTTAAAGAAGTCCTATGGATGGGCAAATATACCCATGAGAAGATGTTTAGCCTTGCTGGGTGCTAGGCAGTTACATTTGCATGGTGCTCTTAAAATGACAAATTTCCCTGAAGAGGGACAGGTCAGGGGTCCCTGGAGGTCCTGGGAAACAGGTTGATGGTGGCCAGGGGACATGTCCATGGTGGTCAGCAGGATGGGTCACTTGGAGGGAGCAGGTCATTAGTAATGAGCGTTAGTGGTGTGCTGGGGCTGACACTGCCAAGGACAGCCTGCGGAGGACAGAGAATTCCCTCTTCCCCTCTTCCCATGTCTCTTATTGCATGCAGTGACAAAATCTGAGATGGCCCCTTACCCTCCGACCAGAGAGCACAGAAAAGTGCACAGAAAAGCTGGGACATCTGTGGAGCCCACCACCATAGCTTGGCCACACGATGCCCACTTCCCAGAGTTGAGGACTGTCCCCTGTCCCTGCTCAGGGAGAGGGCTTAGTGGCTCGGTACTAATTTTTAGAGTTTCTAGGTGATCTGAAGGGGTTTCAAAAATAAAGGCCTTTCAAGGTTGGATCACCACACTCACCAAAGTGCTTTGGAGCCATCACCACAGCTTCTGCCTATGGACTGAATGCCCCTCCAGGGATGCAGAGACTGCCCACTCCCCTCCCCTCTTGCCTGCATGGGGCCTGTCTACAGCCCTGAAGTCTGAAGCTCTGTCTCTCTGCCTTCATAATATTGCTGATGCTTACAGACTGTCAAGCAGTGGAAGGAAGACCTCACTGTCCCCCTTGCCCCAGGCTGCACCAGCCACAGCCCCCCAGCTTGTGCTGCGGTCCATGACACTCTTGTGCAGTGTGGTCAGGGCTGATGCCTTTGTCTTACCCTTTACCCACACAACAAATACTGGGCTTCGTCTCCACCATGCCTGGCACAGGGTGGTTCTCAACGGCATGTAGTGAGTGCTTCGCAGGAAGTGTTTTGATTTGAATCAAGACATTAAGGCAGCCAGGACAGCTCAGCTAAAGACACTCATGTGACTGAAACCCAACCAGGTGCACATTCCTAAGGAGAATTCATGATGAAGACTAGAGCCCTCTCAGGGCCAAGGGAAGAGAAGGGAGAGGGAACATGCAGAACATGATGCCTGGAGCCACCATCCTAGAGGGACAGGAGGTCCCGCTGTCACAGCAGCATGGACCTGGAGTAGTTTGTGGTGGCTGAAGGAGCCGATCCCACTTCCTACACATCTGGGTTTGGTTTGTTTGACCATCCTCATCTGCTTATTTAAAAACCATGACAATACATACATGTATTGGGCACATTATGAACACGTTTCATTAGGAAATCATTCAGAAAAGTTGATATCAAATTATTATACATGATATGTGCTTATGAGAACATACTTGGGAAATTTCTTCTTTTCAATGCTTCTTACCATCAATGAAGAATATAAATGTGAAAAGAGCTGTCTTCCACTCCCTGGGGCCCTGGCAACTGGGGTGACCATAGAAACAAGACCGGGCACTCACAACCCCCAGGTCCTCAGCATAGCCTGCTGCAGTGGCCCTAAGCTAAGGCTCATTGGAGATCTATAGCAGGTGTGACCATGCAGTAGCCATTTGGTGGCCAGGGTCTTGTTCTTGAACTGCTCCCACCTCCAAAGTGTGGGAAGACTGGGGCTATCGCAGCATGCGGCATCGTGCATTTTGCTGCACCCATATCACAGAGGAGAAAAGCAGCACTGATGCTTAAGGCAGTCCTGATAAGTGGTGGAGATGTGATTCACCCAGGGGTCCCAGTATCTGAGCAGAAGCCCTGGACCACCATGCTCAGGAAATCTTAGGCAGGGGACAACGGAGTCAGGACATGTGACAGCTCAGACTCAGACCCTGTAGCTGGCCAATACTGACTAATCCTTTATGAGCTTTGTTGCCATTTGCTTTGGGTTGTGTTTGCCAAACCAAACTATTTTCCAGTTTGTATGAACTGTCCTCATCTTGCATAACCATTTATTTTGATCTAACCATGTTCATTTTGCTTCATTTTTGATGTGTGAGTGTGTGTGTGT
>PVKA01051983.1:0-11935 GCA_004027165.1 Ctenomys sociabilis | reverse complement strand
TACAGGGTGTTCTGAGACTCACTACAGAGATTGTATTCATAGTGATTCTCCTGTTTTCAGCCTCCCATACACTGGGATTACAGGTTCATGCCACCACACCCAGTCTCAATGGTCCTCTTAGTGCACCCCAGGGGTGAGGCTGGCCCAGCATGCCAGTGATGGAAGCTGGCTGCTGTAGGATCTCCCTCTTTAGCTACATTTGCAGTCCTTTATTTGTTTATTTTTGGCTTATTCTACTGAGCCATCTCCCCGGCCCCACCTTTTTTCTTTTCTTTTTTTTTTTTTGTCTTTTTGAGACAGGGTCTCGCTATGCAGTTCAGGCTGGCCTTAAGCTCACTTTGTAGCTCAGGCTGGTCTCGAACTCACAACAATCCTCCTGCCTCAGCCTCCCAAGTGCTGGGATTACAGGCATGCGCCACCACGCCCGGCTACCTTTTTTATTTTCAATCTTTTTTTTTTTTGTTTTGTGGAACTGGGAATTGAACTCAGACTCTTGACTTGCCAGGCAAACATTTATTCTACTGAGCCATCTCTTGGCCCCTAGTTTTAATCTTCAGTCAGGGTCTTGCTAAATTGTTTAGGATGGCTGGGGGGATGGCTCAGTTCAATCCCTGGTTCCACAAAAAAATGAATAAATAAAATTGTTCAGGATAGGTTCAAACTTGTGATCCTCTTCAGCCTCCCAGAGTGCTGAGATTACAGGTGTGGAGCACCATGTAGAATGTCCATCTTTAACTTTTGTTTATTTTGAGACAGGATCTCACTTTATGTGTAGCTGGTGTGGTGTCATATGCCTGTAGTGTCAGCACTTGGGAGTCTGAGGCAACAGGATTGCCAGGAGCTCAAGACCAACCTGGACCACAGAGTGAGCTCAAGGTCAGCCTAACCTATGTAGGGAGACTTTGTGTCAAAAAATCAAAAGGGCCTGTGAGATAGCTCAGTGGACCATGTGCCTGCTTAGGCAAGTGCAGGGACCAGAGTTTGATCCCTCTCCTGCATACCCTAACACCAACCCCATAGCTGAGCCTTAACCTAGTCCCAGCATGGTGGTGCACATCTGTAACTCCCACACTGGAGAGGCTGAAAACAGGAGGATCGCTACAAGTCTGAGCTGCATAGTGAGATGAGACCCTGCACAAAATGCATTTAAAAAAAATTCAAAACAAAAAAAAACAAGCTTAGATGTGAACTTCTGGAAATGTACACTGTCTTAAAACAAGCATCTTACCTTTACTCATGTTGTATATTATTTGGGGTGGCCTTCAAGAAACCTGCCGTCAGGTATGACACCACACACCTGTAACCCCAATACTCAATAGGCTGAGGAAGGAAGATTGGGAATACCTATTGAGACCTTATGGAAAGAAAGAAGAGCTAATTTACCTCTGTAAGAGAGTCAGCCAGCACAGCAGGTAAGGGAAGACAGGAACTTTAGCATTTGGGCAAGGAAGAAATTGGGGAGTTATCTATGATGTCCAGAAGGTCCTCCTGGCAAGAGTAGGGGACAGACAACACATTCCACATGAGCGCTACCTTTTGACATCATTCCCACCCTCCAGGCAGGTTAGGGCTCCAAAGTCCACAGAAAGGCTTCAGGACATCTACAGCTGCTCCCCAAAGACTCAGGCCCCCTGGCCCTGGCCTAGCTGCACAGGTAAGAGAAGCAGCAGCGAGGTGGGAGAGGTTTGGATATCCTAGGGAGGCCTGGATGTCACTAGAGGAGTCCAGGTTTTAGCAGTTAACTAAATTAGCTCCTGACTGATTTTCATCTCACTGTAATATTTAATTTGGGAACCTGAGGCTGGTTTCTTTCTTTCTTTTCTTTCTTTTTTTTTGAGACAGGGTTGTCTCACTAGGCAGTTCAGGCTGTCCTTGAACTCCCGGCCATCCTTTTGCCTCAGCCTCTCAAGTACTGGGATTACAGAAGTGCACCACCATGCCTGGCCTTGGGCCAGCTTCGTAACTGCACCATGGGACCAGGGGTGCTCAGGGGTGCAACACTTGCCTGGAAACTGTGAGGTTCTAAATTTGATTCCTGGTACCTCTCCCCCCCCAAAAAGATGTGATCCTTAACTGCACTGTCTCTCCCTTTCCTCCACTTTGAATCAAGGGGTTGTTTTCTGTGCTTGGCCTGTCAGCCTGCAGTACAAGTCTGCCCCCATGAAGCTCAGAGAATTGGAGAACTTCCACTTTGGTTATTATAGGCAGTTTGGGATTACAGAAGCCTGGGGCTCACTCTATGGGTCCCTGGAAAGAAGACATCTGCAACTGGAGGATTAGTTTAAGCTGGGCAGATGGGAGGGGGTATGGATGGAGTAAGGGCAGCAGAAATATATGGGCCCAAGTCTATCCACCCCCACTGGACCCCTACTACGGCAGAGAAGAGCTTTCCATCTCTTTTAACCAGTATTGCTTGAGCGATGCTGCATTCCAGGCATTGTTTCAGTCTCCATGTTTGTAGGCCAGAATCCTGGAGAATCACTTTGTAGTGGACCCAGAGATTGGGCTGGAATCCTCTGTCAGTTTTCTCATCTGTGAATTGGGGACAGTAATTTCGTCACTTTTCTCTGGGTAGATGCAACAGAATTTGGGAGGGTGGAGTCTTTGAACAAACACCTAGCCCCAACTGTCCTCAGCTGGGAGTCACAGGCCCATCTGACATGGAGGAGGGGATGAGGGGGGCCTCCCTCTAGATCCTTACAACTTCTTCCCGGTTGAATAGGGGACAGAGAGAGGTTGGATTTTCCCAGAAGGTGCAGTCTAAGCCAAGGCCAGCATCACTCACAAAAAGGGGGTGGGTAGGGAACCCTTTTTTTTTTAATTTTAAAGTTGCGTGAAAAAAAAAGGGGGGAAGCAGGGCGTGCGGGGGAGCCGAGCCTGGACCGACCTCACCACGACGCGGGGAGCTAGAGGCGCAGCGGCTGGGCTGTGGCTCCAGCCTCAGCGCCAGCGGCGTCCAAGTGGCCAGAGCTGCGCTGGGAGGGAGGCGGCGGGAGGAGGGAGGGGAGCGGAGGTGGAGGGGGGAGGAGGGAGCGGTGAGTCCGGTCCGGGTTTTGCCGGCAGCCCCCGGGCAGCGTTCGGAGCTCCTGGCCGGGCGGGCGCGCGGCGGCGGCGGCGGCAGAGGCGGCGTAGCCTGAGTGGGGATGTAGAGGCGGCAGCAACAGAGGTGGCAGTGGCGGCGAGAGCAGGCGTCCGAGCTGAGGAAGGAGAGCGGTAGAGCCTCCCCCCCACGCACAGCCGGGCCCCGCGTCCCAGCCCTGCCCAGCCCGCGTCCAGCCATGCGCGCCGCCTGCTGAGTCCGGGCGCCGCACGCTGAGCCCTCCGCCCGTTGCGCCGCGCTCCGCTCGGGGGTGATTAGTTGCTTTTTGTTGTTTTTTAATTTGGGCCGCGGGGAGGGGGAGGAGGGGCAGGTGCTGCAGGCTCCCCCCCCCTCCCCGCCTCGGGCCAGCCGTGACTTCGGCCCCGGACCCGGCACGGCGCGCGGCTGGAGCGGAGCGCACCGCGGCGGCGGCGGTGCCCAGAGCGGAGCGCAGCTCCCCGCCCCGCCCCTCCCCCCGGCCTCGCGGCGACGGCGGCGGCGGCGGCTGGACTGCTCCGAGAGCCGGTAGGTGTCGGGCCACGGCCCTCCCCCGACCCCCCCAGAGGCCGGCCCCCTCCCCTTCCCCGCCTCCCTCCCTCTCCTCCCCCGGGGCTCGGTGCGCGGCCGGGGCCGGAGTTCGCTGCAAGTCTGCGGAAAGTTTGGCGGCGCGGGTTCCCCCGAAGTTCAGGTGCGGAGAGCCGGGGACCGGGAGGGAGGGGGGTCTGTGTTTGGGAGGGGCGGGGGGCGCCCTCAGCCCGAGGCGCGGAGCCCCAGAGGCTGGGAGACCTAGCGCCGGTGATCGTTTGGTGGCCGCTGTTATACCCAAGCCTCCCCAAGCCGCAGTGTGTTCGGTCGCAGATCACTGAGTTCAGACAAAAAGAGGGGTTTTAGGGTCGGGGACGGCGGGTTGGGCGCCGTGGAGTGGGGATGGGGCTCTCCCTGCAGGGTAGCGTCCCCGTCCCGATGCCTCGAGCTCGCAGGCGCTGGGGCGGCAGGCGCCGGGGGTCCTCACCTCGGTGTCTGCGGGCGTCCGGCCGCGGGGGCGGCTGCTTGGAGATCGCCGGTGCGCGCTCCGCGCATCAGATCCCACTCACTGCTCTGGATTTGGGGGCAACAACAGCTGCTCCGAGCGCCCTCGACCAAGCGTGGCCGAGCCTCCTCCACTTGAGAGAGGCGGCGGCCACTTCTGCATTTCCCCTCCGGTTCTTCGCCCCCGCTGCCCGCGGGGTGCCTGGCGGGCTGATCAAGTTTGACCTTTTTTTTCCGTTGAAGTATCTCCCCCCACCTCCACTGCGCCCCGCGGCCTCTCCCTTCCTCCCCAGCCTCGGGGAGTCTTTGGGGCTGCCTCTCAAGCCCCGCGTGGGCCAAATGGCTTGCAAAGCCAGGGAGGGAGAATGGGGGTGTTCCCTTGGCTGCGGAGGTGGGGTGGGGGCGGGCGTCGTTGGCTCCTGCCTCACTACTCAGGCCCCGAATTTACCCCTGAAGTTCGGCCCAAGCCCCCTCCCATTAGCTTCCCCGGGGCGAGGGACTGAGCCGCTGAGAGAGGAATGTGTTAATTTTCTGACTGGGGGAAGTTGTCCTAGCCCAGAAAGGGCTGCTTTCCGGCGGGGCGTGGGGTGCGTCTGGCTTTGTTTATTTGTAGGATCCACAGAAAGTGAGTGACCCCAGTTTTTAAATGGGGTGTCTATTCTAGTGTGTCATTGGAGAGAAAGCGCCCGATAAGGGAGCAACCTCCCTTGCCTTTTTCTCCCCAGGTAATTGGAAGGGGTGCGCAGAGTTGGGCTGGTGCCACGGGCTGCACAGAGGCACCGGGAGATTTGGGGGGTTCTGTAGTGACTCATCTGCAAAGACCTGCTCCCTGGAGTCTCTTGCGACGGGGTCTGAAGGCTCGGCAGCCTCGCCCTACATTGCCCCTTGAGCCCTGGGTGGTCTGAGAGTGGAGTTTTCGGGTTGGGGGTGCTGGACAGGGCCCTGGGGGGTGGCGGGTCAGCCTGTCGAACCCCACCTTCCCTTGCGCAGTGGGCGCTGTTAGGAACCCTGGGTTTTGTAGTGGGCCCAGCTCCCCCGGCCCCCAGCGTTCGCTCAGGAAGCGTTGCGAAGGGGGGCGTGTGTGATCGCTCTGCCCTCGCCCCCGCCGGAGCCGCCCCGGGGCCGCCGGCAAACAGAGTCCCTTTCAAGTTTTCCGCTGGGGCCGCCTGGCGGGGGCTGTGAGCGCGGTCGCTGCGGACTTGTTTGGAGCGCGATTTGAACGCCCAGCGCCACCTCAGCTGCCCCAGCTCGCGGGGGGTGTGTTGGGGGGTGTCGGTCCCTGCAGTTGGGAACATTTGGCCTAAGCTTGATCTGATTTCTCTCCCAGAAGACTTATTACCCTGGGTTCCAACTGGCACTGGAACCCAGGAACTGGGACCCGAAGCCCCCTCCAACCCTTTTTTTGAGAGCCATGCTGGGAGGTTGCGGCCAGCTCTTCCTCCCCGCAACTGCGTGGTGTTGATTTAGCAGTTTCCCTAGATGAGAGCCTGGAGCTAGCACGGGGGGGGGGGTTGGCGGCCCGCTCTGCAGCTGTCACCCCCCCCCCAACGGAAATTGTCCTTTCTCCTTGGAGAGGAGAGAGAGGGGCTGACAGTTTGATTTTTGCCCTGGGAAGGAGTGGGAACAGCTGAGAGGTTGGCCTCTCGAGTTTTCCCTCAGCTCTGGGACTTGGTAGCTCTCTCTCGGTCCTGGCAGGAGCTGGGACTCTCCCAAGGAAGCCCCTAGCCAGCCTTGTGCCTCTCTCTGTCATGCCACCTCCTTTCCAAAGGTGAGGGCAGAGCTTGTTTGCAGCAGACCGACCCTTGGCTGGCTGTCGGTTGGTGCCTTATTTATGTATGTGTTTGGGTCGGGCTGTTTTCCCGGCGCAGCAGGTGACCCTGGCCTGGGCCTCCTATCTCTCCTGCGACAGAGGCTGTTGACTTACCCGAGGGCCAGTGGCCTCCTCTTTATCACGTGAGGCCTGGAATGTCCACCCAGCTGGGATGGGCTGGGCTGGGCTGGGCTGGGTGGGGGAAGGGGAAAAGATCGTGTCCAGGGCCCAGGCCCACACAGGGCTGTGTTCCCAGCACCCCCCTTGCTGTGTCACCCTCAACTTCTGCTGCTTTCCAGCTCTCTGCCTGCCTTCTACCCATTTGGCAAAAGTGAAACTGAGTCCTGTGGGCGTATGGGGGCAGGATTGCAATCTGGATAAGAACTTAAGTCTCTGGGAATTAAATGTCCTACCTTCTTTAGAAACCCACTACCACCTATTTATTGGAGGTCACACCCTAGGAGGGCAGAAAGGGATATGGGAGTGGCTGAGGTCAACTGACTTTCAAGGGTGCAGGTTGTAGAGGAAAGGGGCAACTAGTCTGCTTTCCTACAGTCCGTTGTAGAGGAAAGGGGCAACTAGTCTGCTTTCCTACAGTCCCTTGGGTTGTCTAATTCCCAGGCATGTTGCCGTGGAGCATGCCTTAACTGGCTAAGGACGGGAAGATCTCTGGCCCACTACTTATGTGTAATTCACTTATTCATTGGCCTGATACAGAAAGTATTACACATCTACTTATGTAGCAGCCCCTACCTTTCCAGAGATTGTAGAATCACTGCACTGCCCTGCTCTGGAGGCAGGCCCAGGCAGAAGCTCCGCCCCTTTCCCACCTCCTGGGGCCCTGATTGGGGGTCCCCCCTATCTTTCCCTGGGTTGCCCAGTCCCGTCCTAGCCGAGTGTATGGTTGTGTGTTTGTGTGTGAAGTGTCCTTGATTAAGTGTATTAATAGTTAAACTCTTGCTCATAGCTGAAACTCACCAGACCACAAAAAGCCTCCCCCGTTACTCACGCGCTACTGCCCAACAAGAATATCCCGCTGAAGTTTTTTCTGCTTTCTCTTACTTCCCCGTCATTGTCAGCCTCCCCCCAGCGCTGATCCCACCCTCCCAGGCTGCTGGCAATAAGAAAGAACTGCCCCCTTCAAAGACCTGGGAATCTCCAACCCTCCACCTGCCTGCTGGAGCCAGAGGCAATATCAGCTGACTGAGGAGGCTCTGTGGCACTAGTCTGTTGGTCTATGATGTGGGAATCTGGTCGCTCATGTACTTGTGATTACAGCATGTGTGTCTAAATAATATACTGTATCTGTATTTGTGAATCTAGTGTTGAATGTGTTTATTTCAGGGTATAGGAGTCTGGGCATGCTTGGATTTGTGAATTGGAGCATGTGTAAATGCATCGTATATGTATGTGCGCTGTACGGTTGTGTATCTGAAAGTTGAGTATGGTCCTGTGAATGTGGGAATGTATATATTCTGACTCCTGTCTGGGATCAGGATTTTGCAGAGTTTGTATTCATGATTTGTATGTTCCTGTGTTTTGAATGTGCTTATAAACCTAGGAGTGTTTGAGTCACTGGGTGATGCATATCTTGGTTGTGAATAAAGGTGTGGGACTATGTAGGCTGTGTGGGCAGTGGTCTGTGTCTTCAGTGGCTGAAAGCTACATGTTTCTGTATCTTATTTTTCCTCATGATTGTGGGAAGGTGTGCACGTGTGTGTGTGTGTGTGTGTGTGTGTGTGTGTGTGTGTGTAGCATCAGACCTCTTCCACCAGGTCCACACACCCTCCCTTTCCTCCCAGCAGTACTGGGCAGCTTCCCTCCCTACCTGCCTGCTGGGAGTTTTGGAAGCCTTGGAGGGAGACAGGCTGGGGCCAGGCTGGAGCCTGGGGTGACAGCGCGTATCCACGGTGATGGCAGCCTGTGATTACAGGAATAAAAGGATTTTAAGGTCATGGGTGTTTTTTATGTTTCCCTCACTTTGGTGGAGCCAGTGGCAGCAAGAGGCCACAGCTGCGTGTCTGTAGGTTGGAAAGGCTGCACCTTTGCAGGTGAACAAGGCTATGAGAGGCTTACCTGGGAGCATGAACATGTATGTACATACATGCACAGAGCCTGTGCGAATACATGTGCCTGTCTGCTTGCTCCTCGTGTGAGTTCATGTTGCTGTCATTTATTCTCTTGGAGCATTCCCAGTAAAACTTCTTGCTTCTGGGTATCACATGGGCCTGGAACCCTGCAGTCCTCTGTATGCTGAGGAGAGCAGTCAGGCCCTAACCCATTGCTTACCCCCTCCCCTAGTCAAGTGTCTCTGGCCAGAGACTGGCTGGGCCCAGTCACCTGGGCAAGGCCACATCTCGGGGTGTCAGTGCCCCTGGCCCAGCTCCAGCCCCTGTAATTGCATTCTGCTGCCTAATCCCCCGCCAGCTCAATTAGATCGCAAATTCTTCTTCATTTCCTGCCTCTGATGCTGACCTCCCTCTGGGCTAACAGGGACTGGCTAAGGGAGGAGATCTGAGCCTCCTTACACCAATCCTGGGGGCTCTGGGAGGGGTGCTTAGCTCCTGTTACACTGACCCTGCAGCCCAGGTTAGGACTCTGGGGCCAACAAGACAATTGTCCCCTGGGCCTTTTTGGATAAGCTGTAATATACCCATGCTGATGGAGGGATTTGATGTTACCTGGTACAGGGGCTTTGGGTAGACTGGACAGATCATCCCAGCCAAGTCCTTGTGTTATACCCATACCTGCCGTGCTCATAGGCACTGTCCCCTCCTGCTTCCAAAACAGTTGACCACCCCCAAGCACAGCAGTTATGACCTTATCATTGACCTTTTTTCATGTTTATTTCAAGATCTAGTCTGTCTGACCACTCCTACTGAGTTCTAACCCCCTTTGGCCTCACTCAGTGTGTATGAGAAGTAGCTAAGGAGTCCATTAGACCTGGCTGCAGATCCAGACCATGTCACTGTCCATCTGCATTCTAACAGACATACATTGTATTATATCTGCAAACCTGTTTCTCTGAAATGGGGCATTAAAACACCTGCTTCAACCAGGCATGATGGCACATGTCTATAATCCCAGCACACTAGGAGGCTGAGGCAGGAGGATTGCTATGAGCTCAAGGCCAGCCACAGTCATTGTTTAACAGTTCTTAGCCCCAGAACTTCGGAGGCTGAGACAGGAAGATCACAAGTTCCAGGCCTGTCTGAGCTACTAAGGAGACCGTGTGTGTGTGTGTGTGTGTGTGTGTGTGTGTGTGTGTGTGTGTGTACACTTGGTTTTTATCTTGATAAGGACTTGGCATCTCCTAGTGAATGGGAGGAGTAAGACTCCCAGCTTAGATTTAACATTCCTGTTCCATCTTGCTAATTACCAGGTGTAGGGCCTTGAGTACATTACTTACCTCTCTAATTCCTCTTCTGTGAAATGGGCCTGATAAGAAATGGCCAACCTCAGAAGACTAGTGCATGAGAGGATCTCCTTGGTCCCAGTAGGTTTTCCACTTTAACATGCCCTCTCCTTTCTCACACCAATCCTTGGGTAGTTGGGACTGATAAAAGCACAGGCTCAGTGGGGCGTGGCGCTGCATGCCTGCAATCCTTGCCCTTGGGAGGCTGAGGGTAACCTGAATTGCATAGTGAGACCCTGCTCCAAAAAATCCCAAAAGATAGACACAGGCTCTGGGATCAGGGACTGGCCAAGGTCACAAGGCCGGTAATGGGGCCAGGGTGGGCAGGGAAGGCTGGGGACCTGCTGGCTCAGCTGAGCTGTGAGGCACAGCTTTTCCTCCCTGCGGGTCTCTCTAGAAAGTGGTGGCTTAGCTGATTTTTTTTTTTTTCTGGGAAGGGGAAGCTGATGTCTACCCGCCTTCCCCAGGAGGCGCCCATGGCAGCGGCTGTGCTGACAGGCCTCCTGGCTTTCTTGTGAGGATGGCTGGCAGCTCTGGAAGGCCCCCTGTGCCCAGATCAGCCTGAGGGAAGAGGGGACTGCTAAGGTCTACCTCCCTTCCCCATCCCCAAGACAGGGTTCACCTTCACCCTGTCTTTTCAGTCTATGGAAAGACAGGGGACTCCAGCAGGAGAAACTAGCTGTGACAGAGGCAGGGGCAGCCTTCTGCCTCAGGGTCCCCCAGCACCCCCTAGCCAGTCCTCTGCCTTCTGTGACCTCTGTCACTCACTGGCCTAGGCTTTTTAATATTTCATGGCCCTGCAAGCGGCCCCTTGCCCCATCCCACATGGCTACCTTTGTCTGCTAGCCCCCACCCTTGTCACTGAATTACTGACCCAGAGGCTTGCCTCTCCCTTCCTCCAGCTGCCCCCCCCACTTGTGATACCCTCCATGCTCCCAGGGTCCTCTGCCCTCCCCTGACATCTCTGACCATCTCCCTGCCCTTTTCCTCCATTTTCCTCTTTTGTTGGCTGCCTCCTTCCCAGTGGAACAGAAACTGCAGCAACTGGCCTGCCTGCTGTCCGCCCCCCTGGGTCCACCCCTTCCTGCCCCCCCTCCCCCCAGCTGTGCTGGCCAGCCGTGAGAGCTGGTTTTATTTATTTTTCTGTTTGTTTGGGAAGAGGGCAGTGGCGGCTCTGGGCCCTGGCTGCTGCTGTCTGCCTAGAGCAGCGGGCAGGCGGCCGTGCTGGCCTCCCAGGAATGTGGCCAGGACGCCCCACGCTATATTTACCCCCCTCCAGCTGCTGGCCCCACAGGGCAGAGCCAGGCCTGCCTGGTGGCCCCCCGGGAGCCCTGTCCCCATCTCCCCTGTCTGGCAGACCCCACATGGCCCTGGAGCCCACTGCTCCCTCCCTTGCTCATGACCTCCTCTGACCTCTGCCTTGCCTGCTCTGCCAGCAGGAATGTGTATGCCATGCTGGTATAGGCAGAAAGTGAGGGTGCTGGGGACCTGGCACTCAGCAGCCTACACACCCCCACCCGGGGCCTAACCTAGGCCTGTAATCTGGTGGCCAGAACTATGCAAAATATCTTTCCAGACTTCTCTCCACCGGGCCAGGTCCCTGCTCTTGCCTTGATCCCTTTGCTCCACTGTCATCACTGGTGGGGTGGGGACGTGGTGCTCCATTCCAGTGTGGTGGGATCCCTCAGCTCCCTCATGGGCACACTTGCTCACAGTTGAGTGTGCAGAAAGATGCCACAGGAATACATGCTGGGTTGTGCTTTCCATGGAGACAGAGCTGTTCCTCCTGACAATGAGTCCCTTATTCGTTAGATGCTTTCAGGGATGTGTTTTGTTGTGTTTTTTGTTTTTTTGAGGCAGGGTCTTGCTGTGTTTTCTAGGCTGGCCTTGAACAGATGACAGTCCTCCTGCCTCAGCCTCCTGAGTGCTGGAATTATGGAAGTGCACTACCATAGCTGGCCCTGCAGGGATTTTTTTGAGCCACCTTTTGCCAGTGTTGAATGGGATACGACAATGAATCCTTCCTGGCGCTGTTTAAAGATTTAGCTGCTGCTGCCTTCAGTTTATTATTATTATTATCATCAAGTGATTATCAGTGTGCTGTTAGTACTAGCTGATCATAGGTCCATTCCTGAGTGGCTCTGTGTTAGCAGCTCTCTGCCCTTTTTCTCCTTTAGTCCTCTTGGTAGCCCTGGGAGCTCAGGTACTGTTATTGTCCCCATACACAGATGAGGACACTGAGACTTGCAGAGTTTGTAACTTGCTGTTGACAAGTGTCATTGAGTCCTGGCAAAACCCTGAACAGGCTGTGAACACCACAAAGACAGCCAGAGGTGGTCTGTCTGTGTTCCTGGATACCTCCTGTGCTACCTACCAGGCACATGGAGCAGTCTCTGGCATGCTACATTCAGACCTTTTTCAGGCCATCCTTTGCTTCCCTGTGAGGCAGAGAGATGGACTGATTACCTAGCTAGTTGGGTAAATAGAGGAATTAATCAGTGAATGACCAGCTGATTGGCTGTGGAAAGTTCTCCCAAAGAACACTGGGGGGCCAGGGAGATGGCTCAGTTGGATAAGTGTTTGCCTGGCAAGTACAATGGCC
>PVKA01051982.1:0-11937 GCA_004027165.1 Ctenomys sociabilis | reverse complement strand
CCCACCTCACTCCCTTGGCTGCCTGCTGCTGGCCTCCTGGAAGTCCTGGGCCCCTCAACTTGTAGTCTTTTGCCCAGGCTTTTGGGGGTCCCTCGCCCTCCTTTTAGGCCTTTTTTCCAATGTCACCAGGCCACCCACTGGGAAAGAAGGCCTTGAGGCTCCTTCCTTGCATGCACCCTTTGTCTCCTCGGTGTCCATCAGGATGGAGCATCTTGTGACTTGCATGCATTCATTTTATTACCACTGTCCCCTGTGTAGAATGGCACATGGCAAGAGGAGGGAGCGCAGTGTCATCATCCTCTGGGCAGCTAGGACATCCATAATAGCAGCTCCTACAGTTGTCCTGTTGGAAATGACTCCTGGTAATTACTTAACACAGGGCTTGTCACTAATAGGTACTCAGCAAAGACTAAATGTTGTTTTTTGTTGTTGTTAATAGTACTGGAGATTTAACCCAGAATGTTTGCAATGAGCTACATCTGTAGGCCTTTAAAAAAAAATTGTTTCTGAGATGGGCTCGCTGTGCAGTTCAGGCTAGCCTTACACTCATTATGCAGCCCAGGTTGGCTGGCCTCAAACTTGCAGTGATCCTCCTGCCTCAGCCTCCTGAGTGCTCAATTATAGGTGTGTGCCACCACAGCCAGTATGCTTTTAGTTTGAGACAAGATCTCCCTAAGTTGTCGAGGTGGGACTCAAACTTGTGATCTTCTTGTCTCAGCCTCTGTTTTAGGGTGGGAAGGGTCTTGACCTAGTTTAGGAATTTGCTGGCATGAATATGTTGCTGTGCAAGTTCAGGTGCTCTGTGTGTCTATTATTACCTCTGCTGCTCCCAGTGCCTGGAAAGGAGCTGCGTGGGCACAGAGACCCAGCTGGAAGGGCAGGGCCTGCACTTGGGCGTCAGAGCCCCTGGGCTCTGTTCTCTCCTGTTGCCCCTCTGCTGCATGAGGTCTGGTGGGCTTTGCCTGTGCCCCAGTAGCCCCTCCCCTGCTTGCAGTGCTATGATTCTGTGACTTGCTACTACCTGCGCAGATGACTCACAAAGGCAGAACATTTCAGATGTTGTGAATCACTTGGCACCTGCCATCCTGCATGGTTTAAAATGGAAAAAAGCCATAAAGCCATTAAGCATATGTAGGACACGTGTGTAATGGCTCGGTGGAGCGATTAGGTGCTGTTCATCATGAATGAAGCCCAGATGTGCCAGGGAGGCTGTTTCTCCAACTATCTCTTATTATTTTGATCGCAATTGCATGTTGAGGAAGAGGGGGTCTTCATAATAAGAAACTCGGCAGGTGTGCTTTGGGTCAAGGCCACAAACAGGACCGGATGCTGCTTAGGCCTCCTGTGTGGAGCTCAGAGGGAGGTGTCCTGGGTAGGGGCAGTGGGTGTAAGGGCCCCGAGGCAAGGTGGGGGAGTCTTCAGGGCCTGGTGCAAAACAGAGAACAGGGGCAGTGGGGCTCGTGCCTGGTGAGCAGAGGGAGGACAGATCTCCAGGGCTTGGGCCCCTGGCAGTCTGGGTGCCAGTCAGTGCGTAAGGTAGATGCGTCAGGTCATTGTGCGCAGGGTTTGCTGGGTTATCTGCTTACCAGACAAAGTTCATTCACTGCCCAGGGAACCAAGCACCGCCCTATGAGGACAGAGATCTAAGGCCATCCAGACAGAGATGGGGCCTAGCTGGAGCCATGCCAGCATTCCCTGGGCACGGTGGGCACCTCAAGGTCCCTGTGCCTGCAGGAGCTGGGCCCCAGGGAGGAGAAGCCAGAGCGGCCCGGGAAGGAGCCGGAGGTCCCTGCTCGCTCTCACAGGCTGGGCTCCCAGCCCTGCCGGCCATGCCCACCTTTGGAAGTCAGTTGCATTAGTGCCTTGCTGTGCACATCGCTTGCATAGCAACCGTCTCTGGCTGCTTGATGAACAGCGATGGAGTGCAGCATTTGCAACAGAGATGGAACATGGCCTGCAAAGCTTAAAATATTTAGTCTGGCCCTGTCCCTGGCAAGATGAGATTTGTCTTTGGCCCTTCTGGGTTGGTGTGGCTGTAGGGACACAGTTCTGGAATCAGACAGGCCTCTATCTATCTATCTATCTATCTATCTATCTATCTATCTATCTATCATTATCATTATTATTATTATTTGAGACATGGCTTTGCTATGCAGTTCGGAGTGGCCTTGAACTTGTCATGTACCCTAGGTTGGCCTTGAACTCATGGCAATCCTCTTGCCTCAGCCTCCTGATATTATCTGGCTCCAACAGGCTTTAGATTTTTATTATTTATTTACTTATTTAGTTATCAGGAATCAAACTCACGATCTTGCGCTTGCCAGGCAGGCACTGTGCTGCTGAGCTATATTACCGATACAGAGGTGACTGCCAGCACGGCGCAGGCATGTGATGGGCACAGCCTAAAGCCATAGCAAGGGAGGGGAGTAGGGCCTAGCCGTGGGCTTTCAGGGTTCCTGTGGGTGCTCAGTGGCATGGGGCCTGCAGGGCTAATGGCCATCGCCATCCCACATTCCTGGTGTTAAGGATCTTGCGGGATGTGACCCTTCTGTGAAGCAGGGAATGTGGAGGAGGCTGGTTGAGCAGAACAGGGTACCATGCTGGTTGCGTGCTTGGCCAGTGGATGCACGTGGGACTTGGGGGGACCATGCCCCAGAGGGGGCTGCAGTGGTGGCCCCAGTGGAGGGCCATGCTAGCTAGAGGTCAGTCCCCGGAGCTCTAGGATGGCTCATTTCAGTCCAACAGTGGCAAGGTCACAGAAGAGGGTGGCAAGTGGGAAGAAAGGATGAGGACAGAGCCATCAAGCCTCGAGGGACAGGAGACCAAGGGGTCAAAGCAAAAATTTATGTTGTTTTCTTTATGGCAAAATCTGTCTAACATAAAATTGGTCATCTTAGGCATGTCCAGGCAACCAGCGCAGTGGCACTGAGCACATCTCACAGCTGCACCCCATCTGTGCTGCCCACCTCCCCGCACTGACCCTGTCCCCAGGAAACACTGATTCCTGTCCCATCCCCAGCTCGGCTCTGCCATCCATCTGGCTCTGTGAATCTGATGACACTGGGTATCCTGGGATTGGACCCGGCAGGGCATGATCCTCTATGTGTGGCTCAGCTCTGGAGCAGCACAAATTGAGGTCTGTCCACACTGGGGCAGTGCCACGGCTCCCTTTAGTGGCTGAGTAACATTTCATCACATACACACTGTGTGTATCCATTCACCTGCCACAGACACTGGGCTCAGTTACTCTTCATGGCCGCTGGCATCCCTGCATAGGGTGAGAGCCAGGAAGGGGGCTTGGGAGGCAGAGGAGAAGCAAGTTCACAGCAGGAAGGTCAAGGTCTGGTCACGACCAGAAGATGAGGCTTGGGCAAGTTCCAAGGGAAGAAGGTTCCTGTGTGCCCAGAAAGGAGGTAGGTTTGACTCCTGAGCCCAGTCTCCCTGGCAACCACCTAAGTTGCACCAGTGACGCAGACATTCATCCCTGCAGGGCACGGGTGCACACCGGGCATCCCAGCACCCTGGGAGCCGAGACAGACCACAAGTTCAAGCCCAGCCAGGGCAATGTAATGACTTAGTGAGAGCCTGTCTCAAGATAAACAATGAGGAGGGCGGGGTGCAGCCCAGTGCCACGTCCCTGGCTCAGTGCCGGAGCTCTCTCTCACACAGAACAAATCAAAAGGCAAAAGTGAAAAACCAAAAAGAAAAGACAGCCTCTAGCTCTCTAAGTTTGCTGTGACACCTAGTTATGTTTCGTTTTTTTAAAAAGCAAACTGTTTATCTTTTAGAAATACAGCTGTTTCCAAGGCTGCAAGGCCATCTTTGGGGTAAGGCCTCAGAAGCAGCTCTTAGAGAAGGGAGCAGCCCACAAAAATGCATGGCTGTTCCCTTCTTGGGCTAGCAAGACCCCAAAGCAAACACACAGCATTTTTCCCAGCTTCTCCCCAAGTATGTACAGACATGTGTAGCTCGTTTTGAGGAAAACAATATAGTTTTGGAATTTTATTTTATTTTTATTTTTTTGAGGAAAAAACTTTATTGGGTAGAAAAGCTTCTGTCAGAGAGGGACGGAAGAGGGTCCCGAGTGGGTTGCCCGGGGAAGCTGTCTCTTTTAGGGACTTTTATAGAGCAAAACCATGTGGGACTAAGGTAAACAAGGGGTGTCACGTAGGCGGAGGTGGGATGGGACAAAACTATGGTCAACCAATGGGATTACAAGCACCATTGCTCAGGTAAAGTTGATTAGGCCCAGGACCAAATGGGGAAACGAGTCATGTAGTAAGCAGGCATGTAGTAAGTGGGCATGAATAGGGGACAGGGTCTCTTCCTCTAGGGGATTGGGCTGGTGACTCACTTGGGTCTTTTCAGGTGATCGCTACCTATTTAGGATGTCAATCCCTGGTGTTACTCTTTTAGCATTTGTTTGGCCTTTAGGTCCAGTTCACAGCAGGAGCCTCTGTCATTCCTGGAGTTGCTGGCATCTCGTTTCCTGTATTATTTCTTTCCAGGGCCTGGCCCTACCTGACTGCCTAAAAATATTTTTATCTAACTCTGCTGCCTACAACATTCCTTCCTCTGAAGAAGTAACCCGAACTGCCACTGCTGTGAGGGATTTGGGCAACTGACTGCTCTGGCTTCTTCATGCTTAAAGGGGTCATAGTTGTGAACTGGCAGTAAGATATATTCTTCAGAGGTTCTGTCTAAAGGCCCTCAATAGATGACAGGCATTGTCATTACAGCTGTAAATCTGGAGAGGACTAAGGCAAAGAATCAATTAAACACACAAGGGTCAAATATTACAACAGGATAATTATGAAAAAGACAAGTTAATATCTTTTGTAGGTCCATTAGCAGATATCTCTTAAACGTGGGGTTTAATCCCTTTTTTATCTTCTATGGCCATTTTGTATAGTTCCAAACAAACTGGCACATGAATTGTCAGAAATAGGGAAAACACCAAATACTCTCCAGTTGGCAAGCAGGGCCACTGGCTGTGTAACGACCAGCAAATCTGTATGAGCATCTGTTGAAAGTTTCGCAGGCTTTCTCCTTATAGTTAACATGGGTTCCCTCAGTCTGAGAGGGAATACACGTAACCACCTCAGTCTGAAACTTCCTCTGACTCCATCATAAACACTTTTTTTTTTCTAGCAGCTTTGGACATTTTTTGTTTGAAATGTCCCTTCTCTCCGTCTGGATCCAGGGAAGCATAACTTATTCCTCATTTTTGGACTGGCCTTTGTTCCTGTAGGCTGCTAGTATCACCATTTTTATTTTCCACTATAATTTTATTCTGTATCTTTTTTACTGAGACACCCTCTGAGCAATTTTTACTAACTTAAACAAACATTTCTGCAAACCCTTTTTATTTCTGTAGTTCATTTTAGATACTGAGGTCCATTGAACAACATATATAAAAAATCTGAAAAAAAAAAAAAAAGAAAAAACCAAAATCTGGTGGATGCCAGTTAAAGGAATCTTAATCTAGTGTATTTGTTATAGATTTTACCTGTATGATTACCTGGGTTTTGGTATGTTTTAGGAAAGAACAAATTCTTAGAGAAATTGGAGTACATATAGTCAAAGCATGAACATTGGAGCTAAGAAGTATATTTATTAAACTTTTGTTTTTTTGTCTTTTGGAGACAGGGTCTCACTGTGCAGTTCAGGCTGGCCTTAAGCTCACTTTTTAGCTCAGGCTGGTCTCAAACTCACAACAATCCTCCTGCCTCAGCCTCTTGAGTGCTGGGATTACAGGCCTGCACCACCACGCCCGGCTTATAAACTTTTTTGAGACCTAGCAATAGTAACATTAGCTTTTAGACCTCTATTTATGGAGTCTGACAGTTTGTTGTAAATCTCTCTAGCTTTAGCTAAAAGACATCACACTTGTATTAGCTATGAGCATGAAATACCTGAGTTACATCGGAAATCAACCAGATTAACTTACGCATTTATCATGAAATACACAGCATTTAGTCAGATTAAACCAATGAAATACCTTTTAAATCTTGTACATGAACAACAATATATGACATTTGTAAAATGTCAGTCTTAGCATCATGTTGATTAGTAAGCAACCTGAATATATTGTAGTATCGATCTCAGTTATAGCTAAAGCAGCACATCTTCTAAAATCATGTTTTTAGTGAGGTACAATGACTGGAAGGAAGGTCGGGGCTGGAGAAGGACGAAGAGACCTGTGCCAATGTCCAGCAGTAGGCTGGGTTTTTCTTCCTTTAGTCGTGATTACTCAGGGTTCCTCTGATGAGATGACAGGTAGACACTGTCTGTCCAGAGGGAGGGGCAGGCCCAGGGTCCTTCAGTCCTACTGGACCACCTGGGAAGCTGTCTGAGCTCTGGGCCTCTGCCTTGCAGTGCAGTCTCACTTTTAGTGGCTGCCTTGGCAGTGGGCGTGGCTCGTGGGCCTCTTAAGGTAGTCCCTCTTATGCTGTCCTGGATTTTTACAGCAGTAGCAGAGGAATCTCATCGTCATTTAGCTCTTCTTGGAGCCAAGAGAATCAGACTTAGGATCTGTTTTGAGGCTGCAAGGCAGCCGTTTTTTCAATCTGTTTTCTCTCCCTGGTTTTCCCAGTTTCAATTATAGGACACTTAGTTTTTACCAATGTATCAAATGAGTTGTCTGGAGCAAAAGCTATCTTTCGTAGCTCCTGAACTTATCTGTAAGAGTAATCTGTTCTTCTACTGAACTAGCATCTCAGGAAGTATGTTTTACCAGTGCATCTACTAAACATTACAAGAAATCAGAGCTGGGCATGGTGGCGCATGCCTGTAATCCCAGCACTCGGGAGGCTGAGGCAGGAGGATTGTTGTGAGTTTGAGACCAGCCTGAGCTACAAAGTGAGCTTGAGGCCAGCCTGAACTGCATAGTGAGACCCTGTCTCAAAAAGACAAAAAAAAAAAAAAAAAAAAAAAAAAAAAAAAAAAAAAAAAAAAAAAAAAAAAATCAGAGGGGTATGTATCTTTCTCTTAGTAAATAGCTAAAATTTAAAATAACTAGAAAGCTGGGTTCTAGTTTTTAGACCTTCAAGAATACACACTTGAACAAAAAATGTCCTTTCCAGTTTCTCTGCCTGGCCCACTATCAGGCCAGCAGGGGTCTGACTACTGGGGCTCCAGTGAGAACTGGAAGTTCCACTGATTGTCTATCTCTTGGCTCTTTAAAATTAACTCTTTATTTATTTCAAAATGCAGTGGCAGCTTGTAATGCTGCCTGCCTTTCCTTGAATGTCAAAGCTTGGTTTAAGATTAACATTATATCTTTTTAATCTAGTTTGTAAGTCTGAATAAATCCTCTAAAAGACATCAGTGTACTTATCAGAGTCATCTAAGGCACATGAACTCTGGAAGTTCCAAGTTGTCTTTTTTTTTTTTTTTTTTTTTTTGCAGAACTAGGGATTGAACTCAGGCCCTTAAGTGCTTATTCCACTGAGCCATCTCCCTGGCCCCCTGGATGAGGCTTTTATTGCTGTCTTGTCCTTAGGCTCCAAAACAGTGATGCCTCAGGCACACTGTACTGCGTGGTTCTCCTGTCCTACACTTTTAAAACTTTATTAAATAACAATATCCTAGCCGGGCATGGTGGCGCATGCCTGTAATCCCAGCACTAGGGAGGCTGAGGCAGGAGGATTGTTGTGAGTTTGAGACCAGCCTGAGCTACAAAGTGAGCTTAAGGCCAGCCTGAACTGCACAGTGAGACCCTGTCTCAAAAAAAGACAAAAAAAAAAAAAATAATAAATAAATAAATAAATAACAATATCCTTTTTAATACAAACCAAATCTGAAGACATTTTTACCACTTTCTTTTTTACATCATCTTTTTAGTTATAAAACAGCATCATAATTGATACTTTCCTCTGCATTTTGTTTGGATTAAACAGCTTTTTTTTTTTTTTTTTAGCATGTAAGAATCAAACATCTTCCGGTGCTTAATGAAACACACACCAAAGGAGTAAACTGTGAGATCCGCATATCTGGAATACAATAAGAAACTTTAGGGCGTTCCCCTTCCTTATTTCTAATTGATTCCCTCCCCCAAGGCTCCCTTGAGTAACCCTCTCCAGAGCAGGTGGCTGCTCCCATTGGAGAGAAGGGAGACAAGGTCCCACCAGCTTATGCACCCTCAAATTCATGCGGATTCTTATCTCCTGAATGTCTCGCAAACCCTTTATTTATTCTTACTGACCATTTGTGAATGCTACCATTGGTCTGATGACCAGAATAGCTATAGAAAGAAGCATAACTATGGTATAAAAGGTCAGTTAGAACTGAGCAACTCTGAGGCTATAAAAATTACTCCTAGAGATTGATAGAACAATGGACTGGAGGGATTTGGCCCTGCGCACTGAGCAATCTCCAGACACTTGATTTCCCTCTGATCGCCTAGGTAAATATTTTTAGCAACTAAAGATTTAACCTTGAAGCTCACAGGTGAAACTTATATTTATCATCTACTAATCACGTTTTACATGTTGGTAAAGACAATATAGCTGGCAAAAATCTTACTCTTAGTTAACACGTAAGGCACAGATATAAATCACTTTTTCCTGATAACCACTATTGTAAGTTGTCTTAGCCTAATTTCTGAAAGAGTGACTCATTAACTCATTCTACTGAAAAGCCTAGGTAAAATTCCTAGTTTACTAGCAAAAAGAAAAAGTACAATAGGTAAGTGGAGATCTTTCAGTGGTCAGGAGCCAGTTTTCACCAAGGAACCTTTGGGTTTCGCACCTTCTCCCCTCAGGCATTCTCGGTTTCTTTTAGCCCACACAACCAGAGATTTCTCCAGAAAGGAATCCAGCAGTTTCCCTGGTCAACATTCCATTAGCCATAGGCTTCAATGGGGATTCACCAAAGAACAGCTGGGGAATCCTGTCCTCTGCTTTAAAGAGGGGCAGCTGCTCTAAGCTTTTACTAGCTGGCAGAGTAACCACTGTTTGTCCACGTTCTATAAGGGATAGTTAGAAGCCTGAATAAGATCACTAGCTTTAAAGTCTACAACTTATCTCTTATGTACCTAAATAATAACCAGGCCTAGGAGAAAAGGTTGAATCCTCCCTCATGCTATATGTGTTTTGGTCCCACAAGTGTGCTGCTTTTGGAGATAGCTCCTTCTGTGTGTCACCCAGAAGTCGGTTCTCTCCACTGTCTCAGGTTTAGCCTCCCGAAGGAGACCTGCCCAGAACACTAAGCTGGGACATGGTTTTATATATGTGTTCTCCTGGACGGTCATAGTCCTCTTTGTCTCATCTGACCCAGAGACGGGGTATGTGTCCTTTTTCTAAAATGACCTCCCTGTCTTTGGCATTAACAAAGGCTCATTTTCTAAGGGCTTCACTTAGCTAGAACACTCAGAATTTTCCCAACTTTACATGCCTCTAAAAAGGAAAGTACAAAGAGGTGGGAAAATTAGGAGTAAAGTCAAAAGAAAGAAACTGAAACAGAGCAGGCCTGACATTCCCTCTAGCATGTAGAGGGGGATCAGAACCAGTCCATCCCAGTGAAATCTGTCCTCCAAGTCTTTTTAAGAACTGTTGCCAACCTAATGTAATTTAGTGGGCAAAAGGAGTCCCGTGTTTCATATACAGGTATGTATATTTCCTAAGTGAGCTACATTTAAAGGTCCCATTTTACTGTTTACATGAAATCCACTAAGAATCATTATTAATGTCACTCTCTAGCACTACTGTCTAAATCCAAGCAAGAAATACCAGTACATTTAGCATCTAGTTCAGATGCAACATATACAAGTACACAACAGTCATAAAATGTCCCACTAAAGAAATATCATAACCTTATAACATTTCCATGTTAACTTAGATTTACCAACATTTTGATCAACATTTTAGCAAACCATGAGATAAATCATAAGCAATTGCAAGCAATTTTAACAGTACTATGAAACAAAACTATGTGAGGAAAAACATGAACAATTATAAGCAATGGGCAAAGACATAAATATTTGAAGCATAAAAATTTGTTACCTAAGCAAGTCTTAATTCAGAATTTATAAAAGAAAAGCAAACTCATACCTCTGTCCAATGATCTCGGTGGATGACCTCCAAATGATACAGGAAAGTAAAACTCCCAACCTGACCTTGATGAATTCGTGTTCTCTAAAACCAAAGAATGAATTTTAGGAACAAACGGAGTTTGAGGAAAAAACTTTATTGGATAGAAAAGCTTCTGTCAGAGGGGGACAGAAGGGTGGCCCGAGCAGGTTGCCCCAGTTTTGGAATTTTAGACCCTTAGAAAACAGAGGAAATGATATGCTTCTTCTTCTACTTACTCCTCTTCTTCTGCTTCTTATTCTTCCTCTTCTTCTCCATCTCCCTTCTTCCTCCTCCTCTTCCTCCTTCTCCTTCAGTGATCCTCCTGCTCAGCCTCTCAAGCGCTGGGATTACGCATGTGGGCCACCTCACCCAGCAATGTGTTTCTGCTCATGAAAAATTCTTCACTTTCTAAAAGAATTTACCTCCATCAGGATTTCTTTTTTTTTTTTTGTCTTACAGTGTTCTGCAGTCTCCATTCATTCAATAAATATTGTGTTACCCAAATAGCAAGTGGCTGAAGAGCTGATAATCACATATTTTCGTGTATTAATAATCATCTCCACAGGAGAATCACCATGAGTCCGCTGTATATAGTGAGACCCTATAGACCCTGTACTAAATACATTTTTTAAAAAATCAAATATGGTCTCATGCAGTGTTGAGTGCCTGTCATCCCACAGCTCAGGATGCTGAGGCAGGAGGATCACTGTGAGATGCAGGCAGCCTGGGCTATGTAGTAAATTCAAGGCCGACTTGAACTGCACAATGAGATCCTATCTCAAAGAAAGGAAAAAAATATATAGATAGGTAGCCATATATGTATGTTTCAATCTGATATGTCATTGTCATCATGTAGAGATAAGGGGGAGAATTCCTGGAGAAATTTTAAACTGGGATGGTGACACCTGAGGTCACACCCTTCAGGTGAGTGGGAGAGTGTAAAATCCTTCTGGAAGCTGTGTCTGACTCAGTAGTCGCTACAGTATTTAACTATGGCTGCACTCTATGGAGAGGTTCATATGCTAAAAAAAAAAAAAAAAAAAAGGTCCATTTGTTCTCAGTCACTGATCCGAGCTGCGCTGCGGAGATTGGAGTGGGGAGGCTCCAACATGGCGCTTCCCTCCTGGACTTCCGGTCGGGGTTCCTCCTCCCACCTGTGGGGCTTGCCTGGGCCCAGCTTCTCTTCCCCTTCCACTGCAGGGGTCGCGGGCACCTCCACCTTGTGCTTGCTGGCGGTAGCCCTCCTCCCCTGTCCCAGAAAGAGTGGTCTCCTGCCTTCGGCTCTCACCAGTCAGGGTCACTCCAGAATCACTCCTGGGTCCCATCTCCTGTTGGCTGCTTGCAGAGCCCAGGGCCCCGGCCCCTCCTTCTCTTCCTTATCCCTCTGTCTCTACCCTCCTGCCTGGCCAGGCCTTCCTCAGGAGGGACAGATGGGTACTTTCTTTCTGCTTTCGTCTTCCTGACTGACAACTGGCCCTTGCGCGTTGTTCTGTGTCAGACTTAGTTCGGCATTCAGAGACTCCTCTAGTTCTGCCCCGACTCCCCTCTCCTTGCCTCATTTTTCTGTTCTCTGCATGGCCCTGTTGGATGCTAAAAGTCTTGTTCTTCTTCACCATGGACTTGGGTTGTCGGTGGTGGGTCCCTGTGCCTGTTGTGCAGCGCTGAGCAGTGTCCCATCACCCCACCAACAGCACACCCCCGTTCCAATGTGGCCATGAACAACTGTGCCTTAGTTGGTGTAAGGACTGGGTGAGGGCAGAATGACTCTGAGCACTGCAGCAGGAATGATGAGGGGTGCCAGCGGGGCCACCCTCACAGCCGTTGGCTTAGGCGTGGCCAGGCTTTTTTTTTTTTTTTTCTTTTG
>PVKA01051981.1:0-11936 GCA_004027165.1 Ctenomys sociabilis | reverse complement strand
AGTCCTAATCAACAAGAGCAAGCCTAGAGGCATCAGAATACCCAATTTCAAATTATACTATAACACCATAGTAACAAAACCAGCATGGTACTGGCACAAAACTAATCATGTAGAACACTGGGACAGAACTCAAGGCACAGAAATAACCCCTTCAACTACAGCCTCTATAGTCAAAAATGTATGTTGGAGAAAAGATAGCCTCTGTTTTAACAAATACTGCTGGGAAATCTGGAGATTCAGGTGTAGAAGACCTGTCTCCTCGGTTTGAAATTGAGGACAGACCTAAGTCTAAGACCTGAAACTTTGTGACAGATAAAACAAAAAACACAGAGACAAACAAAAACATAGAAGAAACAGTTGAAGCCGTAAGCACAAAGACTTCTTGAGTGGGGCTCTGACAGCACAGGGAATGATAGCGAGAACCAATAGATGGGACTACTTCAAATGAAAAAGTTTCTGTGCAAGGAAATAAAAGGGTGAAGAGGCAACATGCAGAATGGGAGGGTCTGGAACAAATGAAGCATACTTCGAGATGCCCAGGTTACGTTTTCAGTGACCATCTTCATTTTTCACAGCTACTCCTCCTCTGACAAAGGATTGCATTCTTGTCTAAAAACACCAAAAATTTAATGCCAAAAATATATGTCCCATTCAATAAATGGACAGAAGAATTGGAGAAACACTTTGTAAAAGAAGCACATGACCAATAACTATATGAAAAATGTTCATTACTTTTAGCTATTAGGGAAATGCAAATCAAAACAGTGTTAAGATTGTGTCTCACCCTGGTCAGACTTGCTGTGATCAAGAATAACAACAACAACAACAAACAGGAAATGCTAACAAGGATGTAGGGAAAATGAACTCTTCTACTAGTAGAACTATAAATTAGTACAGCAACTATGAACTCGGTATGGAAATTCCTCAAAAAACTAAAAATAGAGGTATAATTTGATGCAGCTGTGTACCACTTCATATATATCCAAAGGAATTAAAGTCAGCATCCCATAGTGAAACTCGTGTACCTGTGTTTATTGTGGCACAGTTCAAAATAGCAAAAATAATGGAGCCAGCCCAAGTGTCCATTGACAGATGAATGGATAAAAAATATATGGTAACACGATGGATTGCTAATGAGATATAAATAAATGAATTTTGTCTTTGGAGCAGAGTGGATGAATCTGGAGATCATGTTCAGTAAAATAAATCACACAAATATCACATGTTCTCCCTAATATGTGGACAAAACAGTAGGGGACTTGTTATTAGACAAGAGCTCCCTCTTGTCTAATAATCGTTCAGGAGGGGGAGGAGGTATAAGGTCATAAGGAGGATGAATGTGGTCAAAATACTTTGTATTATGATGGGTTAACTAATAGTCAACTTGTAACACCCAGCTGAACTGAATCAGCATAGTGCCAGGTGTGGAGGGCCCACCTGTGAAAATTGTTGCAGCAGCATGAAAGGAGCTGGAGGGGAAGAGGTGTTGCTGTTGATTCTCCTGGAGAACCTTGCCAAACCAGCTTTCCTGATATGAATTTAGTTCAGGGTTGGAGGAGCTCTGGTCCTTGCTTTCGCTGAGGATGACTGCAGTTCTTTTGGAGGGAGTTCTAGTCCTTACTTGGAGAATCACTTCCTGGTTCCAGTGCAGATCCCTCAGCCTGCTGGCACAGACCCTTCATCTTGCTGGTGGAGACTTTTCAGTTTTTATCACTGACCGTTGGGCCTTTCCAGTGAAGATACAGACTTGATACAGACTTGCATGTGGGCTCCAGTTGGACTCTTGGAGGATGCTGTTATGGGATCCAGGCCCTCAGCTGGATTATTTGGGTCTCTGTGTGGAGAGATATTCCATACTCCTTTGCATTTTACTCTGGGTAAATATAAAATAATTCTATAAATAAATAAATAAATAAATAAATAAAACCCATATGGTTAAATATCACACGATTTATGTTATATGAGACCCCAAATTATAAATAAAGATCAAAATAAAAGCTAGATAATAGGAATGTGGAGATAGTTCTTTCTCTATTGGGAAAAGAATCAAGAGATGGAGGAAGGGCAAGGAAGGGGGGAAGAGATGAAAGAACCAAGTTGTGTTATGTACATGTGCCAGCTCTCACAAGAGGAATGTAAACACTATATACTGCAAACATGTACTAACAAAAAATTAAATAAACTAGAAATCAGTGTACAGACTGAGATAAATAAGTGTAAAAGTAAGCAAATGTTTTTAAGTAAAAATAAATGCCAAAATGCCATGCTTTGGAGTATTATGTTCTCAGCCTCAACAATATGCACTGGGAAAAAAAAAGACAAACTACATTTTCCTTCTATGCTCTCAACACACGACACTTCCACTCACCAAAATGTGTGGACCTTTGTGGGGGACCACCTGAGCAGCTCTCCTTGAAAGAAAAGTGACTGTCTCCATTTTGACTGAGTCTGATCCTATTTCCTCATATTGTTATGTACAGAGCTGGCTAGGACTTCTGTTTATCCTTCAATTGGCCTTAAGCAATGTGTATTGGTCTAGCTGAGGTGCTGGTGATAGTCTTTGAAGGTAGCATGCATGTTTCCCTGGTAAACCTGCTGATCCTTAACGTGAGCCGGGTGGAAACAGGATGGTAGAGCTAATGCTCCGCGCTGCCAGCTGGGATCGAGCCTCGAGATAGAGGCTATGACTTCCTGGGCTTGAAAGACTACATCAAAGCTGAAGCCCTAGACTTCCCAAAACATTAAATACTATATAATGCAGATTACTCTCTCTGCATATCCTCTCTGCATATGGCAGAGGTAAATGTAGGCCCCCCCACCTAGTCACCTACTTCCCACAATTCTCAATCCTCAAGCCACTCCCTCACTGAATAAAATCTGGGTGAGGCCCTGGGTCGCTCTCTTGGTTCCGGAAAGCCATGTCATGGCAGGACTTAGAGCCCCTCGACTCCCCAATGATTAAAAATATAATTTAGTGTCCTCATTTTCGCCATGGGCTGCATGGAAAGTGGTAGATTGGAATCAACTTGATGGGATTCCAATAATGTAACTTTGGGATTACAAATATTGGTTTCTTGGACTAAAATGAGGACCAGGAAGAGTTTTCTACAATTGGCACCCAACGTGGGGCATGATCACACGACCTTCGCAACACGACGACCACTTACCAGAATCAACTGCAGGCAACCCACTGGACCTTGCGTGACCAATTTAAAGGTAAGCGGAGCATTTTATTAATTATAGTGCTCAGACACAAGTAGCAAATAGGAATGTTTTCATCAAGGGTAACAATGGGGCAAGCTCAGTCTTTATCCACAGAAGAGAAAGAATTTAGTTTGTTGATTATGAAACTGTTAAAAGATGCTGGTATTAAGGTGCCATCTAAGCAAGTTTTTAGACTACTCCATGAGATAGCTACATTTTATCCATCTTTTCCCAAAGTTGGTATGCTGGATCTCAGGATTCGGGATGAAATCGGTAAGAGCTTCTAAGTAACCAAAGCTCAGAAACTGAAAATTTCACCCACAAACTATAGCCACTTATAACCTGGTAAAGGGAGCCATTTGGGCCCTCCATTGTAACAGCCCAGGAAGGAATGCAGATCAACAGTTTGCCATTACAAAGCATTCCAAGGATGCTGACCCAAGGCTAGTAAACAAGGTAGTTGTAATTGAGAAGAGCTCTGTTGGAACTATAACAAAAGAGTTAGATCACCTGGGGCAGGACTTTCCTAATGGTCTTCTAGAAAACAAGGAAGTCTCTTTAAAAAATATAGATAATCCTCTCCCTGTTCTCCCCACTGCCCCTACACTCCCTACAGTTCTTCCCTCAGGCATACAGAATGTGCCTCCTCCTTCCCCACCCTTAAGGAGGCCAAAGTACAGTGACTTGTGACTTGAGGTTATATCCACAGACAATGTGCTTTCCTGTCCTTGAAGAGACAGATCCAGAACATCCTACTCATAAACGCAGTACTCATGCAGCCTTTAACATTTTTCTCCTGAAAGAATTAAGACAGAGTGTGTTAGATAATGGTGTCCAAGGCCCTTACACACTTGGTTGTTTGGATAACATAATTCGAGGCTTCCAAATGACGCCGAGTGACATAACCCATCTTGCATGCACATGTCTATCATCCGCACAATTCCTGCATTTTGAATCACAATTAAAGACATTGATTTCAGAGCAGGCACAGAGTAATCAGGATAGTGGAGATGAGAATCTTAAAGCAATTGCACAGGAAATGCTATCTGGCACTGGACAATATGCTGGCCTAAAGGTCCAGGCGCGTGCCCCGCCCCTCCTTTTCATGCAGTGCAAGGAATTGCTACATTGAGCATGGATTTCTGTACCAGAAGATGGTACACCTAATAAGTCTTTTACCCAGATACTCCAAGGCCCCGGAGAAACTTACACTCATTTTGTAGCAAGGCTAAAAGAGGCTATAAGTAAGCAGATTCCTCACAATATTGCAGCTAAAATGCTTCTTCGTCAATTAGCATATGAGAATGCCAGTGATGAATGTAAAAGTGCCTTAGCCCCAGTACTTCATACAAAAAATTTAGCCGCTTATATTTGTACATGCCACAATATTGGCTCTACTACCTACACTTCTGCTCTAGTGGTGCAGGCTATATCTCAACACTTGGCTAATAAATTTGTTATGGTTAAATGTTTCAGCTGTGGCAAGCAAGGACACACTCGCCAGCACTGCCTACAGCTTATAAAGGCACCAGCTCCCTCAGTGAATTTACCCAGAACTCGATGTCCACGTTGTATGAAAGGTTTTCACTGGGCAAAAGATTGTAAATCTATGTTTCATAAAAATGGCACAGTCTTACATAGACATAAACCATGTGCCCAAACTGTTGGCCTCAGTAGCAATAACAAAAGAAGGGTCAGTCAGTACTCCAGGGATTTGGACCCAGTTAAGCCTGTTATATCCAGTTCAAATCAGACAAAGGATGATCCCACTTCCAGGATGGGTGCAAGGCAAGATCTTAGGTGTCTCATAAAAAGAACTACTCAGAGCTCAAAATTCGATTTACCAGTGGCTTCTTGCCTTAATTTGTCAGGGGGAGAAAAGCCAAAGTACGTGTGTTGGTATATAAGTCTTGTTCTATCTAGGTCTTAACCATCCAGCAGAAAAGTATAAAAATGAAGTATACATCACGGGGCCATAATATTAAGCTGAGCTGTAAATGGCTATGGTTGACAACTTCTTTGAATAACTCACTATTGTTGTGAAATGCTGGACTGTGTTGGATTGTGGTGTCGAGTTCAAGCACCTAAGTTAGTTGAATGACAATGGAGTTTTCTACAGACCTTGGCCAACCCACACAGTTATTTAGCACCCACTGCATCCATCTACAGTTCAACTCAGCTCAGACACTACCTGCAATTAGCTCAGATGTACAGGTTAAGAATTCAGTTATACCAATTGCCCTCTACTTCCAGAGCAAATCACAAGTCCTACATTCTTGGGTTCTCCACAAGTTCAAGTTTGATTCAGCTTGTCTACAAGTCAGAAGTTCCCAAAACCCCCTTCTTGGATTTGATCGTTTGCTAGAGTGGCTCAGAGAACTAATAAAAGCATTTTACTATTACCCATTTATTATGAAACTAGATAGAGGCAACTAGATAGAAGAGATACAAAAGGGAAGGTGTGGGGAAGGAAATATAAAGGAGCCCTGCCGTCTCCCACATACCACCTCCTGTGTGTTCAATAATACAGAAACTCCCTGAAACCTATCTTTCAGAATGTTATGGAAGCTTCATTATGCAAGACAACTGATTTCATTGTTGATCACCGGTGAACAACTCAACCTTCACCTCTCTCCCTTCCCCAAAGATGGTAAGTGGGATGAACATTTCAGCCCTCTAATCTTATTTCTTCCCCCAGCAACCAGCTCCAGTTCTGATGCTCTCCAGCTCATTCGTCATCTTAGTTCACCAGGAAACTCTCTGATGTAGCAGAAATGCCAGAGGTTTAGAAGATGGGTACTGGAAAACAGGACAAAGACCAAACATACATTTTTTTATGATAATTCACAATTCACATAGCCACCAAAATCTTGTTATGATAATGAAAGATCATTTCATATATTTATTAACGCCACTGCCTCAAGGATGTATATTTGTAGCCTGATTCTCATTACTGCCTGTAATTAAAAGTAATATAAAATCATTTCTTCAAAAATGCTTAGTAATTAAGATTGTTGATTCAGTTAGATTTGATTTTTTTTCTTGTCTTACTTACTAAGGTTCATATCAAAAGCAAAAAATTGAAATGATTATAATTACACTGATTTGTTTAGTTAACCCATTATAGATCTATAATAATTTGAATTGCCTCAAATTTGATTAACATTAACAATTACTATTTATTGAGTTCATTATATAATAAATAAGTTCAAAAATCTCATTTAAACATAAAAATGTATCCATGATTCAGATTATTTTAGGGATGAAGTAGCAACTCTCACCAACTCAAATTCCCACTAATTCAAATGCAAAGGGAATTTTAATTCCCTTATGATTTCTAATTGTCATATGTATCTTCAATGCAGTCATAGAGATCAAATGAAATTAAAATAAATTTCAACTAATGAACAGCAATAAAAACTGTTTAAAATAAAGCGCAGGACATACTATTATAGTTCTTGCAGCATCTGTGTCTACTAATTCCTTCATCTCAGTGCTTTCTGCATGGATTATATTCCTTCCCATTACACACTTTATTTTCCTGCTTCTTTGCCTGGTGCCATAGGTTGAATTTATGTTATGTGTGAAAGTATATTCTAAAGCACCAACTCCTAGTACTTCACAATATGACTTCATTTTTAAACAGGGTTGTTGCAGATGTAATTTGTCAAGATAGGGCTGTAACAGAGTATGGTGGCCCTGTAATGTAATATGACAGCTGTATGAATAAAAAAAGGAGAGGACAGAAACACAAGGAAAACATGGTATGACCACAGCAGCAGAGCTTAGAGGACTGAGCTATGAGCTAAAGAACTCCAAGGACTGGCAGCCGCCACCAACAGTTAAGAAGTGGCAACGACAGATTATGCTAATGTCTCACAGAAAGCACAACATTCCTGACAACTTGATTCATTCTACTAGCCCCCAAACCTTTGGGAAAATAAATTCTATTGTGCTAAACTACAGTTTGTAGCACTTCATTACAAAAGTAAATTCATAGGCATTTTGAGACCTTGATATTTGGGTTGGATGTTAAGCGGTGAATTTTTTAGATGATGGATTTTTTCATCTTTCTTTAAGAAATATTAGACTGCTTCTAGCATGCATTGCAGTTGCTTAGAAATAGTTTGATCCTATTGAAACTTGTTTTTAAAATCTCATCAGGATGAATCAAGAGAAACTGTCACAAGCTAGTATGAGTCCATACTTTAATAGACATAGAAATTAAAACTAAATCACAATTTGCAAAAGAAAAAGCTTTCACAGGAATGAGCAGAAATAGAAAAGTTCTCCAACTGGAGGCACCATACATGAGGAAAAGCATCATGCTGGTCCACCCACCGTAGAGGGGAGTCCAGTTTATGGAATGCTACAGTAGCAGGATGAATCATTATCTCAGTTCTTTTACCACGGCTCAAGGCATTACCATGTCTTGAGGAGTATTTCTCAATATGAAACAGAGGCAGTCTTTTTATGCAAGACTGTCTGTCTGCAGTGGTTCCAATCAAATAAGGCTCCGTTTTTGAAATTTATAGATGTTGCTCAGTGGGGAAGAATCTGGAGCTGGGCACTGTGAGAGCTGATTATTGTATGTTCCTCTGAATCCCAAAAATTACTAGTTACTCTCGGTCTACTCTATCTCAAGCTGGGATGTGTTAATGTAAGTAAATTCAGAGTGCATATGAACTGTTCTGCTGACTTTTCTGAAATTAATAACATGCCCCCATAACCCAAAGCGTAAGGTTAGAAAGAATACAAAATGCAGGCAATCTTCATTCTGTTTTGAATTACTTATTGCGCATCTGTAGGCTCAAGCAAAACATCATGGATTTCAGCAAAAACTGCTTTTAACTTCCTGACTGCTTGCAAACAATCATTTAAACAAATGATTTTTGGTTTAATTTTTGCTTTAATGAGTAATAGGTTAAGGTCCAAGGAATTCCTTTTTTGTCAGTGTAGTGGTCTCTCACTATGTCAAATCTACAGGCAATTTAATGTCTTCTCTGATTTGTGTCTACATGTATCCCTAAAGCCTTATGTGGTCACTGGGGGCTGAGGTAGCTGAATCTAGAATTTGTGACTGATTCATGGTCCAGTGCTGGGTGGATAGCCTGCATAGAATAGAAGGGACAGAAATAGGTTTGCTCTCCCCTCCTCTCTTACAGTTTTTGCTATCTTCCACTTCTGTGAAATGTTGCCTCTCTGCCATATGCCGTCCTGCCTTGGAATCAACCAATTATGGACTGAAACCTCTACAAACTGTTAGCTAAATAAACCTTACCTCCTTTATCCTTGGGTGTCAGGTATTTTATCTCAGCAAAACCATAAAAGTAACTAAGACAGTCTGACACTAAGGTACTATCCTTCCTTGAACTTTACCCACTGCCTAGACCTCCCATTTTTCTTCTCTCTATAAACATAGCCCATCATGAATTCTGGAATTATTTGACCTATAGAACTTTGCAAATTTCATGTGGGCTTCCAGTAACTTCTCACATATTCACAAATCACTTCTCAGCCAAAGATTAAAAAACAAAAGACTATGTGCCCATCTACATTGCTGGAAACCATTATATAACTCCTCTCTGGTATTCCATCACAAAATTTATAGGCCCCTATTCTCCTAAATTTCCATTTTCTTTTCTTTTTTTTTTTTTTTTCTGTCTCTTTAATCCAGTAAGATTTCCACACTGCTTGGATTCCCCTGTTACAATAAAAAAGCCTTTAGGCAATAAAATGGATGAAGTGAATGACACATTTTAGCGACTGCTCTGTTCTTGGAGATAATAGTCCTCTCCTGCCGCTTATCTAAAGTATAAGTAGGAGATAGTCAGTGAATCCCATATCTGTTGCATCACTATGACTGAGAAAAGAATATTATTTAAGTAAACTAGAAAATAATATTTAGAGGAGCAACTTTTCCCATTCTTAGTATGCAGAGGGCTCATCACACTTCCTTACTGTACATTAATGCCTAAGGTTTCATGAGTTATTTTGTCACCAGTAGGTTTTCTATAAAGTCCCCCCACACCAATAAAAGAAGTCTAAGAATTAAAACAGAATCTGACAGATCAGACCCAAGGAACCGAATCTTGTATATTGACTACTGTGCAACACAAACTAGAAGTAGAAATTCTGGTTTTAAAGTGATTTCAACAGCCAAGCAGAATGACAAGCTTCTAAATGAGCCAAAAATTGAAAAATTTGTGACTTTCATCTTTTAAACAATTTTGGCTTTCTCAGCACAATAGCAAAACAGGTAATATTCAGATGACAATTTAATGATGATTCCTTCCATGTGATATGATGGGTGGTATGATAATTATAAACCAGGAAAAAGCATAGCATAAATTAGGCAAAAAAAAACCAAACAAACAAGCATAAAACACACGTTAAATAACATAGACTTGATAAACATGTCAAACTCTAAAGGCTGCGATTTTTATAGTGGTTTGTAAGTTATAAAACACTCCCACATTTATCTGTCCCCTTCAGTTCCATGTTACTCTTCTATTTCTTAGTTTATGCAATTCTCTTTTCCAAGTTCTCTGGCGTTGGAGTCACCTTTTGTGTGTGTGTGTGTGTGTGTGTGTGTGTGTGTGTGTGTGTGTGTGTGTGTGTGTGTGTTTGCAGAACCAGAGATTGAACAGAGGCCCTTGTGCTTGCCAGGGAAGCACTTATTCCACTGAGCCATCTCCCCCACCCTTGAGTCACCATTTAGTAGTCTCTCTCAGACACACACCTATACCTCAAGTCATCATCACATCAATAAAGCCTAATTATAAAACAATTAAACCCAACCACTCCTTAACATACATTTACTGAAGTAACTGTTGTCTCTTGAATTCCTATAAAAGTCTACTAACCGGTAAAATTGCCTTTAATCATCTCCCTATGTCTACTTTCAACTCTATTGTTGAAATAGATATAAATTAGATTCTGTCACTTTCCTACCACACCTGCTATGACTCCATGTTTCTCTCAGAGAAAGAGAAGTTCTTAGCAAGACCCAATACATTGCCCTAAAACCTTGTTCTCCTTAAGTTTCTCTACCTTTTCTCTTTTTCCACAATAGTTCTATCATTTATCACATTTATCTGTATAGTTTGATTATGCCACACTATAATCTTGTCTAGCAAACCAGCAGACTGGTGGATATGATGTCAACACATATTCTCTAAATACATTTGGTGGCTGAGATAATTGTTCTTATAATTTCCATCAGTTTCTTTATTAAAAAATAGCAGCTGCTATTTAGAATTTTCACCTTGACTAACTGTATATGCTGATATCTGTGATCTAAACAACTACATTGAGGACAGTAATGTGTAATACAAATACTGTGGTTGAATACCTCTCATCTTTGTTTTCTAAATATGTACCAATTCTAATGTCTTATCAATTGTTAACATATTCTCCATTAAATAAACTTTCAAAAAAACTAAAGAAGATAGAAGACAGAAAAACTAAGGTTTCTTGAAAACAAATGCTAGTAATCACTTGTCCAATCTTGCATAACTATTTCTGTTAATCTGAGCAATAGATCTGATGGTAAACATAGGTAACATAATAGCCATTGCTAATCAGCTAGCCTTGTTTTGAAAATCTGTAGCATACATATTGTTGTCCTATTTTTGACTTTGTTTCTGCTATTTATTTTGGCTTTTTCTTACTCTTCAAAATAAAATAAAATATTTTTTCAAAAAAAATATTTTTTTAAATGTCATTGCCTTATTAAGTAAAAAAAGACTGGAAAAATTTATATAAAGAAATAATTTGGGGAAAAAAGAAATAATTTGGTTAAAAATATGTTAAAACCTTTCTCAGGAACATAAAATATTAACAGTGTCTTGTTCTGAAAGGACTGAGGGACCTAGTGTAAAAAGAAGGAAATGTTTTTTGCTTAAATGGTTTCTGTACTGTATGAATTTTTTGTATGTATATTTTGAAATAAAAATCATTTAATGGGGAAAAATTAAATAACACATTTGCTAAGAACACGTTTATTCACTGATACTGCCTAACGTGGCTGATATGGACACATAGAACTCTTTTCTTATGGGGGGATGAGAGCTAGACATCCATAACCCATAGCAAGAGCATTTAGGGACTGATCTTTCATCTTCTTCCCTTTTGATGCAGATTTCAGGCTTCCTCAGGTTTTCCACCTTGAGTATGCAAGGGATACAGCTATGTTCATATCAATACAACACAATAGCAAGGGGAAAAACGTTAGATCACGAGGGGTTTGCATGCCATCAAGGGGACTTGAGCACTTCATCCCCTTCCTCTCTTTAGTTTCCTGCCTACCATGGGATGAGCAGCTTTCTCTGCCATGCACTACCACTATGATGGGCTCCAAAGAGTAAGCCAACCAACCGTGGACCAAAAAGGAACCTTCCTATTTTTTAAGTTGATTATCTCAGATATTTATTACAGAAATACAATAGAGAGCCGGGCGTGGTGGCGCACGCCTGTAATCCCAGCACTCGGGAGGCTGAGGCAGGAGGATTGTTGTGAGTTCGAGACCAGACTGAGCTACAAAGTGAGCTTAAGGACAGCCTGAACTGCATAGTGAGACCCTGTCTCAAAAAAAGACAAAAAAAAAAAAAAAAAAAAAAAAAAAAAAAAAAAAAAAAAAAAAAAAAAAAAAAAAAAAAAAAAAAAAAAAAAAAAAAAAAAAAAAAAAAAAAAAAAAAAAAAAAAAAAAAAAAAAAAAAAAAAAAAAAAAA
>PVKA01051980.1:0-11931 GCA_004027165.1 Ctenomys sociabilis | reverse complement strand
CAGAGAGCATTCTGGTCAAGCATTGGCCGTGACTCATCCACATGGATGACACAGACAAAGGAACTACAGAATAATGTACAGGACTACAAGATAAACCCTGAGAAGACTTCAATGACCACATAGGAAATATAAAGTTCATGTGTTGCTATATAAGTTTTGATCTACCTAGGTCTTAACCATCCAGCAGAAAAGTATAAAAATGAAGTATACATCGTGAGCCCATAATATTAAGCTGAGCTGTAAATGGATATGGTCGACAATTTCTTTGAATAACTCACTATGGTTGCAGAATGCTGTACTGTGTTGGATTGTGGTGTCAAGTTCAAGCACCTAAGTTAGTTGAATGTCAATGGACTGCCCACTTTTGACAGGTGTAGACAAAGGAAGGGTTGTAGAAAGAAAAAATCATCCTGTGTGTGTATAGACAGTACAGTTGGGATAGATAATGCTGTGCTTCTACATAATTCTATGAGAGGCAAGATCTGCACTAATGGTGGTTGGACAGGATATTATGTCGGCTTTTAGTACTATGGTCATCCACTAGGTAAATAATTATTGAATTTTTGATATAATTCAGGTATATAAAAATAAGATAAGTAAGCAACTACACTCTTAATTCACTGATAAGAGATATCTGCTAAAATAATATCTGTAAATATAATATCATGTATGCACCTTGTACAATACCAAAACGTTATGAAAAGAGTTTGCAATGTATTAATTTATCGAATCTGTATAGTTAAAGTGTCTTGAAACTGTCTGATTGACATTTGTATTTTAATAAAATAAAAATAAATGAAAAAAAAATAAACAGCTTGAAGGATTGAAAAAAAATAAAGTTGCCAGTGGCCAACAAAAAAAAGAAAAAAAAAAAAAAAAAAAAGAAATACATGTCAATTTTTTTGGTAGTAGGGATTGAACTCGTGACTCTGTGTTTGCCAAGCAGGTGCTTATGTTGCTGAGCTAACTCCCTGGCCCTGCATGTCAATGTTTGATGAAGAATATAATTTAAACTACCCTGTTGGTTTCACCAGAAAACTATTCTTCTTAAAATAAGGCATTCCATGAATGTAAATATATTTTCTATGGCTACAATTAAGGTAATCTATTGATTACACTTGTTTTTAAAAATCATGCAGCCCAAAGTCATCTCTCAATATTCCTTGTGGCACACATAATCATTTATTTATCTTACAGAGTGACTTAAACTCTCCATCCAGGAAAAATCTTGGGCTTGTTTGAAGACATTCCCTTCCTAGCCCTGGTGCAAAGGGGCTGTGGCTACTTGAGTGGGTTTCATCTGGCAGCAATTTTTCCTTGGAGGGGACATTTAGCCTGATATAGAGACATTTCTGGTTTTCATGGCCATGGTGGGAGCATCTACTAAGCAGAGGCTGGGAATGCTGATCCCTTGGACAGCCTCCTGTGACCCAGAATTATCTACCCCCAAATGTCAGGGGTCCAGGCTGAACAACTGTGGTCCAGTCCACTGCGGGGCTGCATTTTCATAGTGTTACAATCACCATCCCTGCCTCCTGTGTAATTTCTAAAGACCAGCTCCCTAATCTGACTGAGATTAAGAATCATGTCAAAGCTTTTAAAAAAGATACAGGGAAAGGAAAAGATGCCTATATCTTTTCATGACTTTATCTGCTACATCTCTTTATATATCAACATTAATGAATTAAGAATTACAAATCTTTTACTTCTCAAGAAATTATTGCTTTTTTTCCTTATGTATTTAGTACAGTACAGGGTCAACAGGGTTTCACTACACAGATCAGACTCATATTGATCCTCCTGTTTTCAGCCTCCCAAGCACTGAGATTACAGGCATGCACCACCATACCCAGTCTCAATCACTGGCTCAGCACACCTTGGGGGTGGGGCCAGAACACTGGACATAGAACCCTGGCCACTGAGCTCTGCCTAAGCAGGTGCTTCAGTCTGCTGAGCTATCTGGCTGGCCCAAGAAACTGTTTCTTACTTCTTCATAAAATAATAAAAATTACACTATGGGCTGTAACTTTTGCCTCTAATCCAAATCATTTCAGAACAAAATTTAGAGTTTTATGGGAATACGCAGTATATGAATGTGGCTATTTTATGTTTGTCTTCTGCCTGTTTTGTTGTTACTAGTATAATACTGCACATAATCAGCAAAAGTTGCATCAAATCTAGTATGTAACAAAATTGGCAAGTAAACACTGAGATAACATTTTACAATTAAAGTAGCATTAAAATAATTTGGTGTTATTATTAGCAAGATTATTAGTATTCTATTTTCATAAGATCAGTATTTTCAAACATCAGAAAGTAAATGGACAGTTATAATATTTTTCCTATTAATATTCTAGTTTTAAAATTTCAAGGAACCCAAGTCTTCTTTGAAATATAGATTTGGTACTGCTGAGGAGAATCTGACATAATATTTAAATCTATCAGGCTGGCCATATAGCTCAGTGGATTAAACACCTGCTTAGGCAGATGCAGGGACTGGGGTTTGATCCCTAGAGTGCTGTGCTGGCCCCGCCGGGGGGGGGGGAACGTTGTGACTGAGTGCGTGCCTGTAATCCCAGTGCTTGGGAGGCTGAAAATAGGAGGATCACTATGAGTCCAATCTGTATAATGGGACCCTGTACTAAATACATTAAAAAATAAATAAAGCTATCAACAATTAAGTTGTATAAAAATGTGAACCTAAAAATATGTGTACCTAGTCAGATTTTCTGATCTTATAAAAACAAATAGATTACCAAATATAGGTTGTACTATGTATGCAGTTAGTACAGGAAATATAAAAATACATTCGAACATAAAATATGAAGTCCTATGCCTTAAAGTTATAAAATCTAATGTTACTTACAGTCAACATTTTCTGGAAATTTTCTGTGAATATCTTTGTAAGTATCTAATGCTTTTTGGTAATTACCTATAAATAAAAAAGACAAAACATTCCTATCAAATCAGAGAAACAGGCTTAAGCAAAATAGGAAAAATGAATTTGGGTCAAAAATTATTTTTAAAATCTAAGCAAATAAGTCATCTCTTTGGACTTCTCTGTATTAGAGGAACAGTTATTCTAACCTTGGAAGAGCTCCTGGGAGAACCAAAGTGAAATAGAGACAAGGACATACCACCCCCAGCAGGTTCTTAATGAACACTCCTGCTTTTAACCTGTGCTTCAGCAACTCAAGCTGGCTAAAGTCAGTCAGAAAAGCTTATGTGTATGTACACTTCACAGGACTGACACTAAAATGATCTAGGTATTGAAATCTCACACTGACACTTATATATGTATAATACAGATGTTAATGACCAAGCAATGAAATGATTGAAGGACTACTCTAAGCAGTGTCTATGTTGTATCCAGTGATACTCAGAGATAAAGAAACTACCCACAAAACTGGATGAGAACTCCCAGTACTTGTACAAGTTGTGCTTTCCTTTAAGACTTTCTCTCTCTCTGTGTGTTTGTCTATGTGTGTGTCTATGTGTATTCTTTTTGCCTCCTGCGTGTTGTGGTTTTTACAGGCGTGCGTCACTGTGCCGGGGTTGCAGGCGGGGCTGGTGCACCCACATGTGGGGCTGGCATGGCATGGGGAACCGGGGATCAAACCCTGGTCCCTGTGTTTACCTAAGCAATTGCTTAGTCTGCTGAGCTATACTGCTGGCCCCTATGAGTATTTTTTGAGACAGGGTCTCACAGTGTAGTTCAGGATGGTCTTGAACTTACTGTATAGCCCAGGCCTGAGTTAAACCCACAATGAGCTTGTGCCTCGGCCTCTCAAGTGCTAACAGTATAGGCATGTACCACCATGGCCACCTTCCTGAGCCATTTTTATGCTATACAGGAGGATTATACATGTGTAGCAGTGATCTAGTGTAATCTGACATGTTAAGCATTCAGTGTACAGTGTAAAACTCTTAGGGTCTCCATTATTTAAAAAGTATTATCAGTGCAAAGCATAACACCAGCAGATCAGAAAACACAAACCAAGATCTCTAGTGATCTTTGATATAAAAATACATAGTCCACTTATAAGCTTTCCTCAGACTTTTCAGGTGTAGGATAGTTTCATAAATTTGGCTAAGCATACTGGACCTTGTTAATCACAGAAGAAGAACATATAAATTAATATAAAAAGAATGCTTATTATTTTCCCTATGGATAACTCATTAAAAATTATTACATGTTAGCTTTCAAAAACAATCTGTTTTATGGGGCTGGGAGATAGCTCAGCAATCTGAGTGCCTGCCTGGCAAATGCAAGGACCTGGTTTGATCCCTGGTACTGCATGCCATGCTGGCTCTGGATGCTGTGCAGGCTACCAAAACTGGGCATGTTGCACACCTGTAATCTGCACTGGGGAGGCAGAGATAGGAGGACATTAGTCGGAGCTGCATAATGAGACCCTATACCAAATTAAGTAAATAAATAAATAAATAAATACCCAAGCAATCAGTTTTTGTTTTTTGGTAGTACTAGGAATTAAACCCAGAACCTTTACACTGAATTAAATCTCCAGCCATTTAAAAATTTCTGACAGGTCTAACTATATCACTAAGATACCTAGGCTGGGCTCAAACCTGCCATCCTCCTGCCTAGTCTGTCAGAGTGCTAAGATCATAGGCATTCTGACATAATCCATTTTTAAAGAGAGGTGCTGGAACAGATGACCTGTGCAAGATGGGTATGTATACAGCTCAATGACATGCTCTGGGTTTCATTCCTAGCTGCAAACAAACAGAGAAAACAAACAAAAATCCAAAACAAAACAACTAAACATAAAGAACAATGCAAGAACAAATTTTTCTGCACATAATAATTATTGTTTTTCATATTATGATTCAATTATGTATAGTTATTTTAAAAGTTGGTCTTTTAACAAAGATAAAACTGAATGTATTTTATGCATAATTATCTAAAAGAAAATGAAAATATAGAAAAAATGAGTAAAGTAAAAACATTTACCACTTCTTCTAAAACAACTTGCTACCATCAGCTTCCATTTCACTTGTGTAGGCCTATGAAAGAAATACATTAGTTGAAATTAGAGATGATACAAAAATTATGAGATGTTCAAATGATTTTACAAAGCAGTATGTCTATACCAACTTTCAATTACTCTCTGACTTTTTAGTTTGTTTTTATTACTGAAAATAGCTGAAATATAGTTTTCTTCATTAATACCTGTCATGTTAGGACATTTAAATTCACAAGTCCTTCAAAGTTTATCTAGCTCATGTCTTTACTTGGATGCTCTTGGGAGAATACTTACATCTATTTGGTTAAAAACCATTACATTGTACTAAACACAATTGCTATTTAAAAAAATTATTACGTTTGCCATTTTCTTTAATCATTATACTTAGGCTTGCAAGTATTCAAGGAACAGCTTTTGATCTAATGTTTGAACATAAGTCTTTAAAGGAGAGACAAAAAGAATTTTTTTTATCCCTTTTCCTCCCTTAAAAAGGAATCAGGTCATTTTCTAGAATAAACAATCATAACAAGGATTTTTAAATACTGCTAAAAAAATTTAAAAAAGCAAAAATTGCAGAAATAATAACATCAGGAACAATTTAATGTTCTTTTCACTTTTGTGCATTTCCCTTCTACTTACCTGACGGCTACAAAGATAATCTCAGTTCCTACTCAATTTGATTGCAAACCTCCCAGCTTTAGAGTGAAATTAATCAGGATTTAAATCACAGTGCTGCTACATGGGCAAGTTATTTAACTTCAAACCCACTGCCTACACACCCACCTACTGTGATCTAAATAAAATACATATCTAACCATATTGCTTTCCTCCTTAAAAATCTGTCACCGCCCACATGTTAAAACCAAGACTCTAACCTGGTTTATCTACTTCCTAGTCCTTTCTGTTTCTCCAACTCATCTTTCGCAATGCCATCCTAACACTTCATGCTATAGACACTCTAAGAAGCATGGACATTTGTTTGACTCCTGGTATGTGCACAAACCATCACTCAACTTGGAGACTCATTCCAAGCTCTGAATTCTTCAAAGTTAGGCTGGATTCAACTGTTCTAAATACTCTCTAGCCCCCAAGAACTTCTCAGCACAGCACTTAGCATACAGTTTTATTTATTTGTTTCTGAATACCAACATTACTATTCTTCCTCAGTGAATGCCACTGCTGTCCTGACTTCTAATACTTTGAACTTGGCTGTTTTCAATTTTACAGAAATGAAATCACACAGCAAGTATTTTTCTAACATCTGTGTAAATGAGCTATATTTCACAAACTACACAATTAATTCAATTAAAGTATACAATAATTTTACTATTACAGTAATTTTCAAAAATTATGATAAAATAGAAAACAAAATTTGCTGTTTTTTTTAAATTTGCTGTTTTAATTATCTTTAGGTTCAATAGCATTAATTACATTGATAATTCTGCACAGCTATTAGCACTATCTACTCCCAAAATATATTTACTATTACCCAACAAAAACCCTGTGACCAGTGAGCAATAACTCTATATTCCTCCCACCCTAATTCCTGGTAGTTCCAAATTTCATCTTGTCTCTCTAAATTTGCCCATTTTACATACAGTAAGCTCCTCACTTGGGAACATTCGAGTTAGGAACTTACTTAGATATGAACAAACCTTGCACTAGGACCATTCATGGCTGTGAACAAGCTAATCAAGTAGCTCACATGTGTGGGGCATCCCCGTTGTCTGCTGTGTGCTTACTGTACAGTGCGATTATCAACATAAAGAGATGCTTGAAGTTGCTTCAGTGTCCAAGTTTACTAGTTTTTCCTTTTCTTCCCTAGCTTTTTTTCAGTTGTCCTAAATATGACTAGATTTGTTTTAGAAGTACACGATACTGCCACCAAGTCAGGTTTGTGTTTGTTTTTTTCATATTTTATATTATATATTGGTGTCAAAGGTGTATAAGGCTCACTTTGATGGACTCAGGAATGAATCCTACTTACTAATGTTCTCTCAAGATAGAACTCGTTCGTAAGTTGGGGACTTACTGTACTTCATGTAAGTGGTCATATAAGTGGCATCATATGGCATTTTTTTTCTTTGTGCCTGGCTTCTTTCACTTAGCATACATATTTTAAAGGTTTTTCCACAGTGCAGGATGTATCTAAACTTTTACAGTAGAGAAATATTCATACACACATACACACACACACACACACACACAAAATTATCTATCTATCCATCTTTGTTGGACACAAGATATTTCCATCTTTGGGCTATTGTGAATGATGATGCTATGGATTCTGCTTTTATTTCCATTGGGTGTATAGCTAGGAGTAAAACTATTGTATAATATGGTAATTCTAAGTTTAGCTTTGTGAGACATGGACAAATTGTTTTCTAAAAAATACCATTTTATATGCCCACTAGCAATGTACAAAGGTTCTAATTTTTCCATGTCCTCTCCAATACTTATTTCCCACTTTAATAACACTACTCTAAACAGTGTGAGGTAGAATTTCACTGCTTTTGATTTGCATTTCGCAATGACTAAAGGCGGTATCTTCTCATATGCTTGCTTATTTATACCTTCTTTGGAAAAGGTCTACTCAAAATCTTTGCTTATTTTTTAATTGGGTTACCTGTAATGGTGAATTATAAACTTTGCAGTTTGACCTCTTATCAAATGTATGATTTGTAAATATTTCCCCCCTACTTTGTGGTTTGTCTTTTTACTCTTTTTCCTTTGCTAAGGAAAAGTTTTTAGTTTGATAAAGTCTAATCATATATTTCTTGTGCTTTTGGTAACATTTCCTGTAAATCACGGCAAATTCAATGTCACAAACATTTTCTACCAAGATTTTACAGTCAGGGATTGTGACTGTAAATCAGAGTCACAATCTGATTGTGAGGTCTTCTGTCTTGCATTTGTTGCCTAGAATTGCTTTTGCTATTCTAGGTTTTCTTTGGTTCCAAATGTCCAGCAACTGTCATAAAATGATATGTGTTTTTCAAAACATACTCTGAAGTACTACTCTGCCATTAAGAAAGATAAACTAGAGACATTTATTGCTAAATGGATGGAGCTTGAGATCCTACTCATAATAAATCAGACACACATCTGTAAAGATTGCAATGTCTCATTGACGTGAGAAACTGAAAATATAAATAAAAACCAAATTTTATAAGGGATATGGTAAAATGGGAAGAAATTATTCAAAAGGGGAAGGACAAAGGAATGAAGAGAAAAGAAAAAATAAGAAAAGGAGGATAAAATGGAAACAAAGCTTTGTAAGTAAGGAGAAGATGGGTTAAAAAGAGGAAAGAGGAATGGGAGAGAAAAAAGGTATATTATGCACAGGTACAAAATCCCTATGGTGAATGTGATCACTGTATATACCTAAATTGTATCAATAAACTCAATTAAATTGAAAAAAGAAAGATTGGAGGTCTCTACATCACCAAAGAAAAGCATACCGGAAGGCAGGGAATATGGAAATTGGAAAGAAAAGAGGATATATTCAGACAGCTGGATATTAGAGCATACAGTTTTACTGGTGTAAATGTGGTACTGATAGTCAACCCCAGCTAAGATATAGGTGGCTGAAAGACAGGAAGTGAAGATCAAAGGATGAACTCAAAATTTATGAGGCTAGAATACTGATGGGATGGAAAACATGAACTAAAGTAGGTAAGAAAATAACTGGTGGATCAACATAGACAATTACAAATAGGAGTTTAGAACAAGATAAAATAGTGGGTAGGCATATATCTTTGTGGTATCATTTTTAAAAAATGTATTTGCTATAGAGTCTCACTATTCAGCTTGGACTCATAGTGATCCTCCTGTTTGCAGCTTTTCCGTTAGCATTACAGGCATGCACCAACATGCCCAGCCTTGGCAACTGGCTCAATATACCCAGGGGCAGGGCCGGTGAGGCCAGGGATTGAACCCTGACCCCTGCACTTGCCTAAGCAGGCACCTAGTCTGCTGAGCTATCTTGCCGGCCCTGTGGTATATTTTAATTCCATGGGGTGGATCACAAAGTCTATCACAAAACCTATTTGGAGATTAAGTATCATTTAAGTAGATGGTGTTGGTAGCTGTTTGAAAAGAAGTGTAATGTGGTGGTTAGTGTGGAGTTTCAACATCTTGATATACTCATCTTTAAAAGAAGAATGGATTCACATAAGCTAACTGCCAAAGTGATAAATAGAACTAAAACCATGTAATTGAAATTACTGTCTCAATCTTTGTAATTAGTTTTATATTTTTTTCTTTTAGTTATATATTTTCAAAACATCTATTTAAACTGAATAAAAAGTAATTATGTAATACAAATTCTACACAAAGATAATTCAAACCATTAAGCCTTCCTTTATCATTCAAATGATTCTTAATTACATTTCATCTTAAAATTCAATTTGGCCGAGACATGATATATTCTAATTACTTTTAATCAGACATATATCAAACATTCTCATATGAACTTAGCTGCTGAAGTTAGTCAGTTTAATTTTTAATATACAATGTGTATTAACTGTAAATTGAAATAACACAACTTTTAAAATTAGTAATCCTTTTCTGATTTATAAAGAAATGACATTTGCTCTCATGACATTTGCTCTCTGAGATGTAGACAAAAAAAAAAAGGCTTTTTGGTGGTACTGGGGATTAACATATGTCCCCAATGCTTTTTTATTTAAGGTTAGGCTCTTCAGAAGACCAGGCTGGGCTCAAGCTTGTGACACTTTTGCTTCAGCCTCTCACAGTGCTACCATTACAGGGTGCATGACAATGTCCAGCTATAAATTATTTTTAAAAAACAGGGTCACTAAAATAATATACAGTTCTTACCTAGCTTTATAGAAGAATTTTTTAAAATTATGGAAAGAGGAAATATTTTTATACAATACAGACCAAGTAAAAAGAATAAAAGTAACTAATGATATTTCATATTTTTTCTTATATTTACAAGGCTATCAGATAAGTATATAGGCATACAAATTACTATACAAGATGTTACTTAAACAAAATCCTACTAGTTACTTACTGTATAAGAGAAGCTCTTTCAAAGTACTGAATGGCTTTTTCACAAAATTGAGTGTCAATGTAATAGGCTCCAAGCCACTCAATAACTTCAATATTAGAGGGGAAATACCTATATGACTGGAAAAATGTGACAATACAACTTCAGTGGCAATCTTTAACATACTTCTTGGAAACATTTTCCCATTCCCCTTCTTCCCTGTACCAGGAATAGAAGTCAAGACCTTATGCTTACCAGGCAGACACTGTGCCGCTGAGCTGTACTCCCAGCCTAACACAGCCTTTCTAAACTCACTAATTGATAATCAAAAGTAAAATCAGCATAGAAAATATTTCTTAGCCTATACTGTGTCACTTGGTACTGTGCCCTGAAAATATTACTATCAATTGGATTTACTTACCCAATATGAAATTTCTTAATAAAACTGTACAAGTTGTCATAAATTTCTTTTGGGACAAGTCCTTGCTATATAGTCCAGGCTAGTATTGAATTCACTATGGAGCCCAAGCTGGCCTTCAACCCACAATAATCCTCTTGCCTCCATTTGCCAAGTGCTAGGATTGCTGGCATGCACCACCATAAGATTTGGAAAACTTAGCTTGACACATTTTTCAATTATGTATAAATGGCTTTTAGATATAGTATTATAAAATCTGAGTCATCTTAAATATTTGAAAGAATCAAAAAGTGATATAAATCATGCTTCAGCCAAAAAATGAAGTTGTGCCTTTAAAATTAATCAAATAATAACTTTACATTTCAAAAATACTTTAAATTATTTAGTTAAAATGAATAAGCTTTTCTAAAAATTTATAGGCCTGTTGATTTTAAAATTCATGAAATTCTGAAACAAAGAAAGGCAAGACACACACCTACCTCATAGTAGTACTGGAATGCCTGGGACTTGTCTCCTTCACTATCATATAGTTCTCCTAGTTTAGACAAGGCTTTAGAATCAGTGGGAACAACACTGATCAGCTGCATTAGCCATTCAATAGCCTGATTGGGATCTTCCATTAATTCATATCTTAGGCAATGTCAGTTAAGAAAAACACAGCTTTTTTTCTTCTTTTTTTTAATACTGGTAATCAAACTCATGACCAGGCAGACACTGAGCTATACCCTCAGCCCAACACAGCTTTTTCTAAATTCACTAATTGAAAAGCAAAAGTAAAATTAGTTTTGAAAATATTTCTTAGCCTGTATGGCACTATATCCTCTGATGTTTTTAGGCATAGGGATGAAAACTGCAGAGCACTGCTGCTGTCTCATATCTGTTTTTTTTTTTTTTTTTTTTTTTTTGTCTTTTTGAGACAGGGTCTCACTATGCAGTTCAGGCTGGCGTTAAGCTCACTTTGTAGCTCAAGCTGGTCTCGAACTCATAACAATCCTCCTGTCTCAGCCTCCCGAGTGCTGGGATTACAGGCATGCGCCACCACGCCCGGCCTCATATCTGTTTTTCTCCTTTGCTTCATTTCCTTTCTCTGAGATCAACTCCCAAATTTCTACCAGAATTATTAAAAGCAATTTCCAAAATTTGTCCTTGAAGCATGTCTGAATGTTTGCTCAATTAGTTTATAATTTTAATTTTAGTTTATTAGTACACACTTGCAGTACATGGTATTTACACTCCTGTGTGGAGCTGGTGCATGTACTTAATACATTCCAGTTCCTTTTCTTCATCTCTTGCCTCTTCCTTCATCTTTTGACCCTCTTCCCTTTTGAGAAAGATCTACCTTCTATTATCTCTTCTTTTATTTTGCTCTTTATTTGTACTATTATCACTCTTAACATGCTAACACATTAAAAAATTATTTTCATGCAATTTTTCCCTAACTAGATTATAGACCTAAGAATATAGGCAGTGAGCTTGCTTGCTTGCTTGCTTCCTTCCTCCTCCCTCCCTCT
>PVKA01051979.1:0-11938 GCA_004027165.1 Ctenomys sociabilis | reverse complement strand
AGAGAGAGAGAGAGACAGAGAGAAAGAGAGAAGACAAGAAGGAAGAAAAGAAAAAAAAAAGATCATGGGATTCTCGTAGGGCCTACAAAATAGCTCACTGGAGTAAAGTGACTGCAAACAGGGGCAGGAGCTGGAGGTTTGATCCCTGGGCTGCCCCTGCCAGGCCTATGCTGGGGACACAGTGAAATGGCAATTGAAACTGGGCATGATGGTGCATGCCTGTAAACCCACTTCTTGAGAGGCTGTAAACAGGTGGATCACTATGAGTTCGATCTAGTAGTGAAACCCTGAACACCCTGTAGACACTTCCCTAAAGGTACAAAAAAGAAAAAGGGGCTGGGAAGATGGCTCAGTGGAATAAGTGCTTCCCTATCCAGGGCAAGGACCTGAGTTCAATCACTGGTTCAAAAAAAAAAAAAAAAAAAAAAAGAAAGAAAGAAAGAAAATCATAGGATCCCATAAGACTCACACATGATCAAATTACTATGTACATGTATGAAAAACTATGACTCATAATATTGAAAAATATACTAAAATTTAAAGAGAATATGAAGTTATCAAGTTAGTACACAAGGCATTAAAGAAATAGTTCATTGCCTGGGAGATAGCTCAGTAGAGTAAGTGCTTGCACAAAGACCTGAGTCCCATCTCCAGTACTGCAAAATAAAATAACAAAATATAATAAAATAAAATAAACAATGTACAACAATAATAAAAGTTTTAAAAAACATTACTAACATACTGAGAAATAAATACTGAAATGTGACTATAAATAAATTCTAATAAAAACTGCATACGATCGCTTAGCGGGCTAAAATACCTACTTAGGCAAGTTTAGCCAAGTGTAGGGATGATCCTCACCATCACATGCTGCACCAGCCTCGAACTCAGGATGGACAGAGCCTACAAGAGTCCAGGCATCGTGGTTTATTCCTCGAATCCCAGTGCTGGGGAGGCTGAAAGCAGGAGGATCACCATGAGTCCAAGCTGCATAAGAAGAACCTGCAACAATCACACACACACACACACACACACACACACACACACACACACACAGTTCAGAAGTTAAACCATTTATCAAAGCTTTTAAATTTAAAGTATGAATTTCAGAGGATAAGACATGTATAAAAAAGGATATATTTCATGTACATGTACACAGGCTCTGAGAATTATTCAGACTGATATACACAAATAAATATGAACCAGAAAGCCAAAAGTGACTCCATGACTCATAAAGCAATATGAAGTACACTATGTAAGTGATGCTAGAAATACAAAAGGAGAGAAATTAAGTTTTGCCAAAACACAATTATTCAAGAAATAAAGTTCTAATGGTATTGATATTGGTGAAAAATACAAGCTTAATTCTTCAAACTCAACAAAGCCAATACAAGCAGTATGAAGAAAAAAAAAAGCTATACCAAGGCATAATTTTGGATTCATACCAATTAATGCAAAGACAAAAAGCTTCAAAACATGCAAATGAATGATTCATGATACAGAGGGAAAGGATATGCAAAATAGAGATACAGATCTTTTCCAGAGAAAAGGGATCAAGAGATGGAGAAAAGGGGAGAGGGGAGAGGAAAAGGGATTAAAAAGTAACTAAGTTGTGTAATATACGCATACCAATTCCCTAAAAGAATATAAACATTATGAACTCCATACATGTATGAATAAAATTTTCCTATTTCAAAAGAACAGTTATAGATGAGTTTACTTCAGAAAAGTACACAAATGAGAGCTGGCCAAATAGCTTGGTGGATCAAAGCACCTGCAAGCAGGTACAGAGGCCGGAGGTTTGATCCCTGGGCCTAAAATTCTAGCCCTGCCCCTGAGATGCACTTGAGAAGTCAAATGAAACTGGGTATGGTGACGTGAGCCTGTAATCCCAGCTCTTGTGAGGCTGAACGCAGACAGATCACTATGAGTCTGATCTAGTAGTGAGATCCTGAACATACTGTAGACCCTTTCCTAAAATATAAACAAACAAATAAATAAATAAATGGAATAAAATATTAAACATGTACATAAACAAAAATAATTTTAACATGAAAATGAAATAAATACATATTTATTAACATAAAAGCAGAAAAACATAATCAATGTTCTTTTTTATTTGAAGTAGAAAAATCACAAAACTAAATAACAATAAAGACAAAAAACAGATCCAAAACAATAAAAATGATACAGAATTTGAAAGCACAGGTATAGAAAATTGACAATAGTTACTATATTGTTTATACTATATTGCTTGTATGATGTGCAGATTGCCACATGTAGGAATGCAAGATTGGTCAGACGATTAAACATTAACTGTCCCTGTCAATGAACTACCAGAAACCAACAATGCAATTATCTCAGACATCTTATAACATAGATGATACTTAGATAGATATAGATATTTCCCTTTCTTTTTTCTTTTCCTTCATCCCAGATCTTCTTTCCTTCTAAAAAAAAAATAAACATAACAAGAAACATGAGTTTCAAAACAAGTTGTTAGTACAGTTACAATAGTTGATACATTGTGTTTTGTTGTCTCCCTAATATTTATTCAGAGTAGAATATATATGTATGGTATTTTTGACTACACAATATTATCACAAGACTTTATTTTTCTTTTTTGGAACCAGGGATTGAAATCAGGCCCTTGAGCTTGCGAGGTAAGTGATTATTCTAGTGAACCATCTCCTTGGCCTCAAGTCTTTCTTTTCAATAAACTAAGAGAAATTAGCTGTATAATAATCTTAACTATATTTTATAAATACATATGTTTGGTATGAACCCATGCAGTTGACTAGACCAGGCATTCTGACATGGGCAGATTTATTGGGGACATCAAGCAGGCTGGCTGTCTAGTGGACTGAAACAACAGCAAATAAAGGGGGGATCTACAGGATTCTTCAGGGAGGGTGAACATGAGCTGGAACAGCTAGGGTAGAGCTAATCTTGGCAGGGCTATCTGTTCTGTGGGGGACTTTTAATGTTAACAAAGGAGAGTTTCTGTACTTTCTTGCTCAGGTCAAAGTCAGGTGGAACTGTTCTGTGGTTTTAGGTTTGGCTCTGTGTGGGGCCAAGGGGGAGACAGTTTGGGGGCAGGGTACCTGGGAAACTTTGCATTCTGTCACATCTGCCCAGAATCTATTCGATAGGAAAAGGGCAAATAAGTCATGTAGGTTCTTCCTGCAGAGCAGGGGCATCACGGGGCCATGAGGCTGGAGATAAGGACAAGGAGTTGTCTTCACTGAAGGAGTATCATTGGAGCAAGGCCTGGTAGGAGTAATCTGAGAGTAGCATTCGGTTAAAACTTTGAGTAGTTAATTTAATGACAGAATTATTGAGAGAAGAAACGAAGTGGGCAGCTGTCATGAATATAATTGAAAGCCCTGTGGTGGGCTCTAGAAGTGGAGCAAGCCAAAGAATAACAGATTTTATTTGTCCAGGTGTCATGCAGAAACAGCTGTGTGTCCATTTGGTGTTGCTTGTTGTCAAGTGTGTTGAATGAAATGAATTTGGTGCAAGGGTGAATGTGAGGTTGTGGGAAGAGAAGAGTTATAAAAGGGAGATATTGATGGCTAAAGGATTTTATTTTAGAAGAGGACAAGTGTGTGCATTGTTGGGTATGGCAAGTATGGCTGTGAAATCAGCCACTGGAATGGATATATATAGGCAACACTTTGTGGGCTTGTTGGCCTAGGTAGAAGAAAGAAGGGGATGTATGATCAGAATGCATCCTTTTATCATGGCCATATTGAAGGGAGGAGTAAGGAGGCAGTGAATGATTGCCTTGAGTCCCCTCTGATGTTTAGGAGCTTTTGGGTATTGGGAAATTCTGGGAAATTCCTGGGGATCTCTGAGGCACATGAGTGTAGGAATAGTATGAGTGGCATGAATGGCACTGGAAGTATGAGAACAATTGGTATCAACTAGAATGAAGGAGTCAATACAAATGACATAAAAAGAATTTGGGGAGAAAAAAAATCACAGAAAATTTCATAAATATGAGGAAACAATTCAACATTCAAGTCACTGAAGCATACAGAACACCAAATTACTTCAACCCAAGTAGAAACACACCGAGACATATAACAGTTAAGATCCCAAAACTCCAACACAAAAACAATATACTGAAAGCAGCGAGAGAGAAGAAGGAGCTCACATTCAAAGGAAAACCCATCAGAATTACATCCGACTTCTCTTTACAAAAATGAAGGCAAGGATAGCATGGAGCAGAGTTCTTCAAGTCCTACACGAAAACAAATTCCAGCCCAGACTATTATACCCTGCAAAACTCTCTCTCAAGTGTGATGGAGAAGTGAAATACTTCTATGACAAAGAACAACTAAAGAATTTCATGAAGACAAAGCTATCCCAACGTAGGTTGCTGAAAGATATTCTAGAGAGAGAGCACAATGACCAGAACTCCATGAATGAGAATTGAAGGAACCCACTAAACAGGACAGACAATTAAACACAGGTTACAAAGGAGTAAACAACACCAGGTACATATCATCAATGTTAATGGACTCAATTCCCTAATTAAGAGAAATAGACTGGCACACTGGATTAGGAAGCAAAATCCAACAATATGCTGTATACAAGAAACACACTTAACTCAAAAGGACATTCGTAGGCTCAAAGTCAAAGGATGGAATACAATACTACATGCCCAGCACCTCAGACAGAAGCAGGAGTATCAGTCTGTTCTCACACAGTCTCAACTTTAAACCAAGAATGATCAAATGACACAAAGAAGGACACTATATATTGGTCAGGGGAAAAATTCAAGAACAAGAAGTAACACTCATAAATATCTATGCAACAAATACAGGAGCACCCAACTATGTAAGACAAATCTTAAGGGACATGAAAAACTTAATGTCTAAGAACACAATCCTAACAGGAGATCTTAACACACCCTTATCTCAAAAAGATAGGTCAACCAGACAAAAAATTAGCAAAGAAGTAGCAGAACTGAACAAGAGCTTGGAACAAATGGACCTGGTGAGCATATACAGAGTGTTCCACCCAACCACAGCTGAATACACATTTTTTTCAGCTGCACACGGGTCATTTTTCAAAATAGACCACCAGAGGTCATACCTAAGTATATGCAAAATATAGAAATTATCCCATGGATAATATCTGACCACAATGCAATGAGACTGAAATTAATGACAAAAGAGATCAGAAAACCCACTAAATTCATGGAAACTAAACAACACCCTTCTCAGCAATCAATGGATTGCAGAATAAATTCAACAAGAAATAAAAGAAAATCTACAATTCAATGAAAATTCAAGTACAACTTACCAGAATTTATGGGATGAGATGAAAGGAGTTCTTAGAGGGAAAATCATAGTTATGAACTCACACATTAGGAAAACAGAAAGGGAACAAATTAGCACCCTAATGTCGCACCTCTGACAACTAGAAAAAGAAGAGCAAACAAAACCCAGAGCGCAAAGACAGGAAGAAATCATAAAGATTAGATCAGAAATTAATTCAATTGAGATGAAGAAAACAGTTCAAAGAATATACCAATCAAAAAGTTGGTTCTTTGAAAAACTAAATAAAGTTGATAAGCCTCTTGCCAACCTCAACAAAAAGAGGCAAAGGAAAATTCAAGTACAAGCGATAAGGAATAAAAATGGTGTAATCACCACAGACCCAGTGGAAATTCAGAAGATTATCAATAGTTACTTTGAGAACCTTTACACTCACAGAATAGAAGACACAGAAGAAATGGACAGATTCCTCCAAAGGTACAAATTACTAAAACTGAATCAAGAGGATATAGTAACTCTCAGTAAGCCGATAACAGCCAAGCAAATATTAAACATAATAAAAAGCCTACAAACAAAGAAAAGTCCAGGTCCTGATGGATTCACAGCTGAATTCTACAAGAAATTTATAGAAGATCCCGACACTGCACAAACATTTCCATGAAGTTGAAAAGGAAACAGTCATCCCAAAATCATTTCTGGAGGCAAGTATAATACTGATTCCAAAAGCAGGGAAAGACACAAGCAAAAAGGAGAACTACAGGCAATCTCCCTCATGAACATAGATGCAAAAATACTCAACAAAATCCTGGAAAATAGAATACAGCAAATCATCAAGAAGATCATACATCATGACCAGGTAGGATTCATCCCAGGGATGCAAGGATGGTTAAATATTTGAAAATCTATAAATGTAATACACTATATTAATACACTGAAGTCTAAAAACCACATGGTCATCTCAATTCTTGTAGAGAAAGCCTTTGACAGAGTCCAGCACTCATTCATTTTGAAGGTCCTTCAGAAAATTGGAATCGATGGACTCTATCTTAACTGGATAACAGTCATCTATGACAACCCAAAAGCTCATATAATCCTAAATGGGGAAAAACTGAAACCTTTTACTCTTAAAGCAGGTACAAGACAAGGATGTCCTCTATCACCCCTGCTATTCAATATAGTCTTGGAATCCTTACCACCAGCCATTAGAAAAGAGGGAGAAATAAAGGGAATAAGAATAGGTAAAAAAGAAGTTAAATAATCACTATTTGCAGATGACATGGTACTTTACTTGGAAGACCCAAAAATTCCACCAAGAAACTACTAGAAATGATAGGAAAATTCAGTAGCATAGCAGGATACAAAATCATTATTCAAAAGTCAATAGCATTCCTCTACACAGATAACAAACACACTGAAAGGGAAACAATAGGAACAATACCTTTTGCAATAGCACTGCGGAAAATGAAATACTGTGGGATTCACTTAACCAAGGAAGTCAAAGACCTTTTCACAGAAAATTACAACACCCTAAGAAAAGAGATTATAGAGGATTTCAGAAAATGGAAAGATACTCCATGCTCCTGGATAGGAAGAACCAACATCGTGAAGATGGCCATACTCCCAAAATTGCTGCACAGATTTAATGCAATCCCTATCAAACTGCCACCAACACACCACCCAGACATATTGAAATCATTCTTAAAATTTATTTGGAACCACAAACGACCTAGAATAGCAAAGACAATCTTGGTCAATCAAGAAAAGGGAGGAGGCATCACAATTCCTGGCTTGAAATTATACTACAAGCCACTGTGATAAAATCAACATGGTATTGGCAACAAAATAGACCTGAGGATCAGTGGAATAGATTAGAAGATGCAGAGGCATCTACAATGACACTCAGCCATCTGTTCTTCGATAAACGGGCTAAACAAGCTTACCGGAAGATAGTCTCTTTATCAAATGGTTCTGAAATACATGGCTTTCTATATGGTGAAAACTAAAACATGACCCAGCCCTATCACCATGCACTAATTTAATGTCAAAATGGATTAAAGATCTAAACATTAAAACAGAAACACTCAATCTCCTGGAAGAGAAAGTAGTAGGAACTCTTGAAGACATAGGGGTAGGTAAAGAGTTCATGAACAAACATATATTCACACGGGAAGCACTTAAAAGAATCAACAACTGGGGTCAACTCTTCTTAAGGAGCTTCTGCATGTCAAAATAAATTCTCAACAGAGTGAAAAGACAACCCACAAATTTTGAAAATATCGTTACTAATAAGCAATCAGCCAGGGGTCTGCTGTCTGGAATATATAAAGAAATAAGATATAACAGGGCCCTCAAATTTAAAGACCCAATTCAGAAATGGGCATCTGAGATGAATATATACTTCTCAGAGGATGAAATTAAAGAAGTGAATAAATATATGAAAAAATGTTCCACACCGCTAGTCATCCGCGAAATGCAAATGAAAACAACACTGAGATAACATCTCACTCCAGAAAGAATGGCTATCTAAGAAATTAACCAACGACAAATGTTGGAGAGTTTGTGAGGTAAAAGGGAACACTTCTCCACTGCTGGTGGGACTGTAGACTGGTTCAACTATGGTGGAGGTCAGTGTGGAGACTCCTCAAAAGAGTAGGATTAGAAATCCCATTCAAGCCGGCTATCCCCCTACTAGAATTTTCCCAAAGGAACTGAAAACATTGTATCATAGTGATATATGTGTACCTATGTTTATAGCAGCATAATGTGTAATAGCAAAATCTTGGAAACAACCAAGATGTCCCTCACATGAGGAACGGTTGAAAAAGGTCCAGTAACTCTACATAATGGAGTACTACTCAGCTATTAAGAATAAGTTTGAAGCATTTATACTGAAGTGGATGCCACTTGAACATATACTCTTAAGTGAAATAAACCAGACACACATGTGTAAATATCGTATAGTCTCCCTAGTATAAGAAGCGAAAAGCAGAAATTCAAAAGGAAACGTACAACAACAACTAAAGTTAATGGAGTCTGATAAGGCAAAATGAATGGCCTATGCTGCAGCATACTAATCAGCTTTTCTCCTGGATTCTCCTGGTCCATAGTACTAAAAGCTGACACAATATCCTGACCGGGTCAAATTTGAAGGAATGGAAGAGCCACAAGGCCAACCAACATTTTGGCCCTAGCCTTTCAAGGTCAGCGAAGACTCAAGACGTAAGAGAACCTGTACTGCAACATCATGAAACTCGTTTGAGTTCCAAATTATCTGAACCAGGGGAATAGGGAGTCACAGAGTAGATTAACGTTCTATAGTGTGTCTGGCGAGAGTCACATGGAGAGAAAACGTTCTCTCAGGCTCTGCCGGAGAGCAAACAGGTCAAGCATTGGCCGTGACTCATCCACATGGATGACACAGACAAACGATCTACAGAATAAGGTACAAGACTACAAGATAATCCCTGAGGGAACTTCCCTGACCTCATAAGTAACATAAAGTACATGTGTTGGTATATAAGTCTTGCTCTATCTAGGTCTTAACCATCCTGCAGAAAAGTATTAAAATGAATTATACATCGTGGGGCCATAATATTAAGCTGAGCTGTACATGGCTATGGTTGACAACTTCTTCAGATAACTCACTATTGTAGTGGACTGCTGGACTGTGTTGGATTGTGTTGTCGAGTTCACGCACCTAAGTTAGTTGAATGACAATGGATTACCCATCTCTGACAGGTGTAGACAAAGGAAGGCGTATAGAAAGAATCATGATGTGTGTGTATAGACAGTACACTGGGGATAGATAACGCTGTGCTTCTACATAATCCTATGAGAGGCAAGATTTGCACTAATGGTGGTTGGTCAGGATATTGTGTCAGCTTTTAGTACTATGGACAACCACTAGGAAAATAACAAGGTAGAAAGTAGTAATTATTGAATTTTTGATGTAACTCAGGTATAAAAAATAAGATACACAAACAGCTACACTCTCTTTACTTTAAGAGTCATATGCTATAATAATTTCTGTAGGTATAATATCATATATGCAACTTCTATGATACCAAAACATTATGAAAACAGTTTGCAATGTATTAGTTTATCAAATCCATCCTGTCAAGATATCTTAAAAGTGTCTGATTGATATTTGTACTTCAATAAAACAAAAAGAAAAAAAAAATATTCAAAATGAAGGATCTTGGGCCAGGGAGCTATCTCAGTGAAATAAGTGCTTCCCTAGCAGGTACAAGAGCCTGAGTTCAATCCTCAGCTCCACAAAAAAGTACAAAAACAGAAATAAAAAATTGTAATTTTTACAAAGAAATTTAGAAATGTAACCATATAAAACATTGTAGCAGTACAGTCCTATGGCATTTTTTTCTTGTCCCTTGATTTCATTTATAACATTTTTTATTTTTTGTTTTTAATCAAGCATTTATTTGAGAGAGAGAGTAAAGCAGTTTTATAAGTTTCATTTTTTGTTCTATAGCGCTTGCTTTATCTTGGTCTTACCCATCCAGCAGATAAGTACAAAAACACGGTATAAAAAGTAAAGCCATGCGTAGTGGCACATGCCTCTAATCCCAGCACTCAGGAGGCTGAGGCAGGAGGGTTGTTGTGAGTTCGAGACCAACCTGAGCTACAAAGTGTGCTTACAGCCAGCCTGAACTGCATAGTGAGACCCTGTGTCAAAAAGACAAAAAATAAATAAATTAAAAAAAAAAACAGAAAAGTAAAGCCATATTAATATCCTGAGGTATGAAACGATCAACTCAACAACTTATGACATTGCCAGTTATGTAGGTAACTCACTACCGTTATACACTACTGCACTATATTGGATTAGTTTGCTGAATTCATGCACCTGCAATATTTGAATGGCAATGGAATTCACATCTCTGACAAAAGTAAACAAACAAGGGGATATAAATGGAGGACCATTTTGTAGTGACAATAACTAGTTAGTGTAGATATACAGTACTTTCTCTTAGTTCAATGAGAAGTTTTGAACTAAGTATTTAGACAAGATATCCTCTCTACATCTTGTACTTTGAATAACTGCTACAAAAATAACCATATTCAATGCAGTAATTATTGTAACTGTAGTACTGACCTGTTTGAGACTGTCTCATTGCTATTTCTTTTTCAACAAATTTAATAAATAAACATATAGAAGAAACAGCACATGTTGCACGAATAGTAATGGGAATTAATTTTTTGAAATATTAAAAAATTGAAAAAAGGCAACAAGAAAATTGTCAGTTGTAGCTCAGTAGAATAAGTGCTTGCCTGACTGGTGCAAGGTCCTGTGTTTAATGCCCAGTACATAAAAAAAATCAACAAAAAAAATGAAACTAAGAAATACTTGTGAAAACTTTGGAAAACTGACAGTATTTTGTACAGTCCATGTAATACTCTGGTTGTAAAACCAGAAAGGCACTCTGTTACATTTCTTCCCAAATAAAAGCTCATATTCCCATGAAAATCTGCGTGTTACTATTTAAACCACCTTTATTCCTGACCACTAAAACTTTAGAGTACTTTAAAGGTAATTCAACCAACACTGTATTAATAAACTGTACTGCAGGTAGTAGAAGACATGAATTTGAAACACAAAAGTAATGGCTAATCTGAAATTCATTTTCATAAGTGCAGAGTCAACCACAAGGAGACTGTAAAACACTGTGTGGAACATATACCACATACTCTTTGAGCCTAACTTTTTTCAGAAGGAAAAGTCTGTAGGCACTGAGGACAAATTAGTGACTTCCAAGGTTCTGTGGTGAAAAACAAAACAAACAAGAAAAAAGAACCCAGAGAATATAGCAGTGTTACACTGCTCCTGTATCTTGATGGTGGTTGCAAAGGCTTTTATGGATTTGTCAATATAACTCAAGTTATAGGTAGTTAACAATAAATGCTACTATGAGAAAATTTAACAATAAAAAGGAATATATTTTTAAGAATGAAATTTTAGAGAATTCACAACCAGCTAAGCTTCACTAAAAGTAATGTTAAAGGAATTTCTTCAAGCAAAAATTGCATCAAAGGGAATGATCCTGAGAGTCTTCAGCAGGTTTATGAAATTAGCAGTGAATTGGAAAGATTATCTCCCTGATTATATATGCTGATACCTGTGAACTAAGGAACTGCACTGAATATAGCAATGTGTGATGTGAGGGTCTTACTTAGAATGCTTGTCACTTTTTTTTCCATTTATTTTTATTTTATGGAAATACAAATGTCAATCAGACAGTTTCAAAACACCATAACCATACAGAGTCGATGAAATAATACATTGCAAACTGTTTTCATAACGTTTTGGGATTGTACAAGGTGCATACATGATATTATATTTACAGGTTTTTATATAGCTGAATTATATCAAAGATTCAATAATTATTTACCTAGTGGATGACCATAGCACTAAAAGCCGACATAATATCCTGTTCCACCACCAATAGTGCAGATCTTGCCTCTCATAGAATTATGTAGAAGCACAGCGTTATCTATCCCAACTGTACTGTCTATACACACACAGGATGATTTTTTCTTTCTACAACCCTTCCTTTGTCTACACCTGTCAAAAGTGGGCACTCCGTTGACATTCAACTACCTTAGGTGCTTGAACTTGACACCACAATCCAACA
>PVKA01051978.1:0-11940 GCA_004027165.1 Ctenomys sociabilis | reverse complement strand
TAGCACATTCTAACATAAATAAAAGATACTACTATTCTCCAAAACAAAAATCCAGAGCTGGGTGTGGTGGTGCGTGCCTGTAATCCCAGCACTCAGGAGGTTAAGGCAGGAGGATTGTTGTGAGTTCGAGAGCATCCTGAGCTACAAAGTGAGTTTAAGGCCAGCCTGAACTGCATAGTGAGACCCTGTCTCAAAAAAAAAAAAAAAAAAAAAAAAAAAAAAAAATCCTTCCAAACAGCCATTTATTGAATGGATGATGAGTGACTAGGATATTGATGGTACTTAATTCTCATGCTTTTCAATAAACTGATGACCATAGGAACAGGATACCAATGTGTCTCTCTTGGAACAGAAAGACTCTATAGGATATGTCATACAAAGTGTTTAAATGGGTGAACTTTTCAAGAAACATTAGTTTAGGAATATTTTCCATATTTTCAAAATAGATGAAAATACTTTGAACAGAGTCAGAATATATAAGGAATATAGGACTTGTATATGTTAATGTCCCAATGATTTTTTTAGCCCAATGATTTTTAAAAAGTATTGTGTACAGTAATTGTTATATTGTGTGATGCTTTTGAATTTTCCTGATTCATTGGCACTTTGACACATTTTTTTAACTAATGAGAAAATTTTGTTTTAATTTTTTACCTTTCAATTTTAGTGTCATGGAAAGACAGCACCATAAATACAATATACATGTTTCTATAAATCTCATATAGTCCAAAAGAAAATATTTATAGTTCTAGGTTGAAGGGAATAGGGAATTGGACTTTCTTTGGAAGGTGTTCTACTTGCAATAGAATACTCCATATTTTGTGCTTTTTTTCATATTCTTTGATGAATTAATAGGGTTTTTTTTCAATAGATTCTGAAAGTACAGCTAATTTTCAGTCTTTTCCATAGTAAATTTCTCTGCTATAGTAATCTGGCAGGTAAATCCCATAATTAGGAGCCTGAACATTTGTGCATTTCCAGTGGAAATAAATAACAATAGGGACAATATGCAGGAGAGATTTTGCACTGTACCCAAGAAACACAGTGCTAAAAGTTATAGGGGAAAGAGAAGTGCAGATTACAAAGGTCATGATAGATATATGACAACTAGAGGTTATTAGAATGCCCAGTCCTTTACAGATGTTTGCTGATGTTTATTGAGTTAATATATACAGAATTGAATGAATGAAATCATACTTTCTGAAACACAAGTTTTAAGAAAACTTTAAAAAGAAAAGACAAAAAGATTTTACAATCAGGTTAATAGCAACATCTGTTCTCTTTAAGGGTTTACAGCTTTGGTAAATGCCCAAAGATCTCCAGTCAGCAGATGCAGCAATGCCATCTTGTAGAATTACGCTGGTAGGGACCCACGGGCATGGAAAATCAAAACAATCAACACGAGTGGAAGGCAAAAATCAGAAGGCCTAACACATGCCAGAATTTTTTTATGATAAAAAAGTTCCCTTCTTTATCTGGAAATTATCCGAGACCCGTCTAAGCCTATTACAACATTCCTTTAAGATTCCCATCTGTAGTGGTGAACGCACAGCACAGAGGCTACAGCAGGCTATTTATTCTCAGTGAAAGCTCTAAAAGGTTCACCATCACTGGTTTATATCATACAGGTTTCATTCTATTAACTCTGCTCACCCTCAATTAAACTTCATGCGAGGGTAAATCCTATGCATCCTTTTGGGAATTTACATATCATCTTGCTCTTTGCATTTGGAAAATTAATCACTCCCTAGAAATCAAGTGAAACATTTTTCAGTGTAAATCTTTCTTTCATTCCTGCTCCACCCCTCCTAGCACAAATGTTTTGCTCCACAATATCTCCTAACATGTTGCTACACGAATAGTGTTTCAAGATTCAGTTTTCACATCCTTTCTTTGTAGATTAAAGATTATTCAAGACCCATTGTATAACACTGTTTGAATCCTTAGTATTTGCTATACTTGGCATGTATTAAGTTTAGAAATAAAATAAATCTTGTAAAAAGATGACCAGATGATACAAAGGAAAGAAGGTGAATTAAGTAAGCATATTCCTTTGCATCATGCAAGTTCCCTCCATTTATTTATTCACTCAATCAAGTTTATATTAGTTGGCCCAAAACGTGCATTGAAAACTTCCTGTGTTATTATCTAGAAGTATTGTTTGTCTCATTAGACTTACAGGTCTGACTTCTGTGAGCATTCAATGCCCATCTCCTTCTTCAAAACCTTTCTGGAGGAGGGGAGCTCGGCAGACCTGGAGTCCACAGTAACTCACAGGCAGTAGTCGGATCCCTTTACCCTGGTGACTATCGCTGCTGCACAGCCTGTGGCTGTATTCTCTTGAGATTCTGTTCCAGATTTGATTTGTGCCCAAGTGAAACTTGTGTAGCCATTTGGAGGTGAGGTCAATAGTTCGGTGAGAGTTTTTGCTCTTTGATTCTGTGCAGGGGCAGCCGTGAGCGACGTAGCAAACTGGATCTAATAGCAGCTAATGAAGGCAGCATGAATTTCCTTGAGAGGCATCTTAGTTCCTATTCTCTGTCTATTTGAACTTGCCCCTTAGAGGAGAGGGCCCTGCCTGCCAGCTATGGAAGGATGTGGAAAGAGTCCATGGGTATGGAACCACTGTGAGTGCATTTCCCAGCCTCTGGGCAGGTTGGACTCAATCCGTTGTCCTCTGGAACTGGAACTGGGAGAAACCGAGGTGGTAAGATCCTGAGAAACTTAAATCCATAGCTAGTGAGTGACACGACAGGACTGCAAAGCAGACTGACTGAAATTTGAAGTTGAAGGATGCATTGTTTGCTTTGAACGGTCATCTGCAATTCCACAAAGATTGATTTTAAATCCCAGCTGTCCAGTGCACATATGTCTTTAAAACATAGGGAGCTCACAAAGCAAAATTCAACCAGAAGTCTCAAAGAGAAGGCAGAGGGAGCTGGAAGTGAATCACTCCAACAGTTGCAACATTGGTATATGGATTTCTGTCCTGGTCCAAAATGCTGTCAAGTGTATACCAACAACTATCCATAGACATAATCATGCCCTCAAATACATGTAGGTGTACACACACAAAGTGGTCTTTCTTATAGCACTGGGTGTTGAAGCCAGGGCTTTCACCTTGTACTCCATTCTCAGCTATTTTTATTGTTTTATTTTGAAACACAGTCTCATGCAATTACCCAGGTTGGGATCGAAGTTCCCATCCTCCTATGTCAATCTCCCAGAGTATTTACAGTGCACGATTCATCACTGCGTCCACCACACCCTTGCTTTGTGTTGCATTCTTGGCTGATTATCTAGCATTGTCTATGAACTCAGCAGAAGTAATCTCTCTGCCTTCCCTAGCTCAGGGCAAAGAATATGTCCAGTCAATGTTTATTTGAATATCAGATCCCTATGATGGAATTATGATAGGGACTTAAACAATAAGATTTTTCAGATCTCTCTGTTTAGAAACAGGAGTGCTCATTTCAGTAGATAACTCAACAGCATTCTCTCCACAAATATGCATAACCCTGCTTGCATATTAAGCCCTAGGAATTCAGGGACAGAAAGCTTACCTTGTTTCTGTTATGTCAATGACAGAACATGAATTAATTAAATAGCTAGGCTAGAAATGTATAATAACAATCTAAGAAAAGGCCTCTGAAGTAATTGAGCATGCTTCTTAAAAAGCATAAAATAAGAATCTTTCAGCAGTCAGTGAGACAAGCGTGACCTGTCCAGTTTAGGGTCTGTAGGATCCATACGTTGTGTGGTAGCCAGGATCCTTTTGGTGCTATTAGAGTGAGGCAGAGACTGATTGTGGTAGAACTTGGAAGTATGATAAATCAATTAACAAAAATAGAAATCACTAGTTAAATGTAGTGAAAATGTAATGAGCCAGATTAACTACATTGTGGGCATTCTTTCCTTAAGCTTGTTGATCATTGATGGATGAAGGGCCTGAACCTCAGACGTACAAGACAACTTCCTGGAAAGTACCCCTTCATAGGTACACATTTCAACCTGTGCCTGCCTGCCTTTCTGTGAAATTTTTCAAGAAGAGATTGAAGTGATGACAGTGGATGGTGACTTTTAGCATGAACTGGAGCCAAGGAACTGTGTTGGATTCCAAATGTGAAGAAATCTGGGTCCTCTCCCTTAGTAATCATTCTGGAAATGGAGAAATAGAGTCACATGGAGTAGAGCAGGGGCCAAAAGAAAAATAGAAGACTGTATGGATGAAGGGATGAAAACAAAACATGAATCTGTGACTCCAGTTACTGGCTTTGGCCAATTTTCCAATGGCAGTTGCTACTGTCTGTTCAAAAATACTTCGATAGCAAGTTGCTCTTCAAGGAAGTAGTAGCTAAACTGAGAGAAGGGACACTATGGACACTTTAGGCATACATTGAACTAGTAAGACTATAAATATGACTTTTAACAAACAGGTTAATAAGCCAAGATTTAAGCCTGCCTGAAGTGAGCCTTTAAGTACCCTTCAGAATTTATGGCGAAACGCCAACCATATTCAACTAATACATATGTTAAAATGCACATGACATATCTTTCTTTTGACTAATGAGATTTCAAATCCACCCTGATTCAGGCCCATTTACAGACGGAAATTAAAAAATTGATTGGTTACTTCCCTTGCTGGGTACGGACACCTTGATTGGCCAGCTGCTGGTGGCTAGGAGACCAGGGGAGAATCTTTGGAATAAGTAGCAGACTTCATCACAGCAGGAGTCATGAGGCAAGAGGCTCTGGGATCAATTAAAATGCCAGGCTTTTCCAGGCTGGTTTCCAGCGCATCTGTGCATGATTCCACATAAATTTAGGGAATTAGAGATCAGACAAAGGTAAACATTTCTGTGCTTTGCTTAGCATTGATTTAGAATGAGAGGCTGAAAAACACCACACAGCCTTGGAGCCTGAAGGGAGCTTACACCTCCGGCTGATTCTTTTCCCCCTCCTGAATTGCTTTATTATTTTGGGTATGTAGTAATCAAAGCCTGCTTAAATCATCTGTGTTCCTCTGGGGATACAAGAAAAAGAAACAAAGGAAAAGCCAGCTCTGAGTTTCTCAGACTAAACAGTAGAAAATGACTCATTCTTTAATTTTATAGTCACATCTCTGAAAGCAGAAATTATTACTATCTTTCATTTCCCAGATATTTGGCTTCTTGAACTTGGTTTAGATGAAAAGTTAACCGGTGTTCCCATAGAGAATCAAAGACCTTTCTTCCCTTAGAATCTGCAAAAGTCTGACCTTTGGTGGAACCTTCTTCCTCTTTGTTTTCTTATCTCTTTCTTGGAAAGAGTATCTCTGCCAGGTTTCCTAAAGCATGACATATTGCATGGCCTGTGTGGGGGTTAGGCCTTGAACATCATCGGAATCCTTTGTATCTTCACTGAGGCACAGGGATAGAGGTCAGCATGGGAGCTAGCAAGCAGCATAAGGGCCTTCACAGAGATGGAGAAAGACCAGGCACGTGACTGGATGACAAAGGGATGAAGGACAGCCTGTGAGAGGCAAATGATTCGTTTAAAAAATCCTACAGAAATAAATAATTCAGAAGTACCACAAGTACTGCTTGTTTTTATTCTATATCTATCTATCTTTCTCTTTCTTTCTGTCTGTTTGTCTGTCTGTCTGTCTGTCTGTCTGTCTATCTATCTATCTATCTATCTATCTATCTATCTATCTATCTATCTATCTATCTATCTATCTATCTGTATTTGGTTTTACTACACAGCTTGGACTCATAGTGATCCTCCTGTTTTCAGCCTCCCCAGCGCTGGGATTACAGGCTAGTATCAACCACTAGTTTATTTAACAGAAAAAGCAAAAGGCTTTTGACTACTTTCACAGTCTGAAACTCCAACTGGTGAAGTGAAGGCATTTCTCTATGAATCTGGTCAACTCTGTTATCTTGTAGCTTACATCTATACCAGTAAGGGTAGTTGATAGAAAACTTCCCAAGTTCTCTCCAGTGTATCACTGTACCACCTGTGAATTAATTCAGAATTTTAGAAAAGGCAGAGAGGAAATTAACATTGACTGAGCTCCTAGATCTGGCCCCATTGTTAGACATCTACTTTATTCATAAATTGTCATGAAGGTCCTGCAAAGGAGGCATTTCTTCTGATCTTCAATGAGGAACCCAGTGTTCTGTGATGTTCTAGAACCACAGAGTAATGCACAACAAAGCTCCTATCTTTGACTTTCAATCCTGCATGCTTTCTGCTCTCCACAACTGAATGCTCTCTCTCTCTCAATCAACCTAGTTCAATTAAAAGGACTTGGATTTGATGCCAGTTAAATAATTTATCAACATGTACAAATATTATAGACATTGGGGTGGTATAATAGAAATTTGTATGGATATTTCTAAGTGACTATAAAAGTTCATGAAAAATCTCAACTTAATTATCTCATTCACTTTGATGACAGAAATCCATAAGAAATAGGATAATATTCCAACCCTCAGCAGGTTGGGGTTTTGAAGGCTGTGTACTATTACAAATCTAGGAACTTTCAAATTTGTGTGACACAGACCTTGCCACATTGGGTGAATAAATATTTTAAGAAAGCTAATGGAAGTTTCAAAACTAGAGCAGCTTGTAGAGAATATTTTAATTTTCTTCACTCTAAAAATGACTGTGACTAATGCTATTTGTTTGCAAGTTGCATATTTAGGCCTTGAATTTCTTCCTTCTATGCATTTTTCCCTTTTTTACTACCTGTTAACAATGGTCAAAGATGTAATTAAAACTGAATGTTGTTTATTGGAAGCAGAAATTTAAGACATCAATGCAAGAATGGTTTCCAATAAGTATTAATTAATTTGCTATATTCTTTGAGTTGAGGTAAATATAATTTAAGAAATTCTTCTTTAGTTTTTTTTTTTTTTTTAAATCAGTACTTCCCAAATTTGGTTTTGTTTCCTTGCTTTTCTAAAACTAAAGTTTGATAATATGACTCTTGATGATACACTACTCTCTTCACTAGTTTGGTAAGGTATAACATAATATAAGCCCTACAAGGAAGGGAACATAACCTTTCAGTTCAAGGAAGCCTCACCACCACGGTTTTGTTAAAAGTTACTCTTCCCTGTTGAATCCTGATGATCTCCAGATCTTCTATTGGGATATTTTTTTTTTCTGGAAAACCAGTACAAATTCACAGCCAATGAGTACTACCATCCTGTCCTACTGAACCGAAGAAATTGGACAGCTTTCTTCTTAATCCACCTGACTTAATAACGTCATCCCCCTCAATTCACATTGGTTAGGCTCTTGCTGCTCTAACTCCACCTTCTTCTTCACTGCTGTGGAGACAGTGGAGCAGATCTAGGGTCTGAATCTACACCAACCTCCTTAAAACATCAGTCATTCATCCCTTGATGGTCACACATTCTCAGTTTTTTGATATGGACAATTTCGAGAACTTTCCAGTTCTTTAAATTTTGATTGTTTCTGGCTTAAAAATTTCATTTTCAATGAATTTTTTTCTCCTCCAATTTTATTACAAGCAGTGAAGAGGATAAAGGAGCTTTTTTTAAAAATAATAGTTTACTTGGGAAACACCTCAGCTAGGTTGGGGATAAAGCTCAGTTGCAAAATGCCTGTCTGGCAAGCTCAAGGTTTTGAGTTTGATTCCCAGTACAGCACAGCACAAAATAAAGGGAAACATTCAGCTAAATATCAAGTTTCATCATCAGTAAGTTCTACCCAGTGTAAAACCAAATGGCACAACACAATGCAAATTATTTGCCACTGTATGACAATGATCAATTTTTTCTGATCATCCAGTAGCATACTTCTTTTTATTTTTAATGTATTTGGTACAAGGTCTGCAGGGTCTGCAGGGTCTCACCACATAGATCAGACTCATAGTGATTCTCCTGTTTTCAGCCTCCCAAGCGCTGGGATTATAGATGTGCACCACCATGCCCAGTCTCAATGGCTGCCTCAGCAAGCCCTGGGAATGGGGCTGGCACGGCACCCAGGGGATCAAACCTAGGCCTCTGTACTCTGCCTAAGCACCTTCTTTAGTCTGCTGAGCTACCTGGTTGGCCCTAGTAACATACTTTTTATTTAGTGTAAAACTTCATCACAACGGCCAATACCACCCATATTTTAGCAACTTTCTATAGGTGATTGGTTATGCATTCCTAAGAACATGAACTTTTCTGGATAGTTTGTCTCTTCCTTCTGAGACTTTAACAGAATCATCTTTAAAATAACATCCCTGACAAGGTAAATCCTGAGGGGACTTGACTGACCTTGTTAGACATAAAAGTTACATTTTTACTTATATAGGTCTTGCTTTAACATGGTCTTAACCATCCAGCAGAAAGTATAACCACAAAATATAATAAGTAATGCCTTATTAATATACTGAGCTGTAAAAGGCCCAAGTCAACAACTTCAGACAATTGCCAGTTCTGCTGATAACCCAATATTATAGACTATCGGACTATATTGGATTATTTTGCTGAATTCAAGTACCTACAATATTTGAACTGACATCAAGTAGAAAAAGGCCCTTTTAAGAGTTCTCCAAATAAAGCTTCTCTAACAACAATGGAACTCCCATCTCTAACAGAACAAAACAAAAAAAGGGGATATAACTAAATGACCATTTTGTAGTGAAAAAATAACATGTATATACAAAATAGGATAGATATACAGCTACCTTCTATTAGTTCAGAGAGAACAGTTTGTACTAATCGCGTTTAGACAAGATATATTGTCTGCATCTTGTCCTCTGAATAACTACTATGGAGACAATATGCAATGTATTAATTATTGTAACTGTCTTACTAACCTGTTTTGATACTGTTTTATTGCTATTTTTCCTCATTAAAATGAAAAAGTTAAAAAATAAAATAACACCCTAACAATATTAGCTTTTTATAATATATGACTCATAACACTTCCTACATAGACTCATTATTGAGCTCGAGTCATTTCCACATTTTAATGTATTTGTTCCAACAGCATGCCATTCCTTAGTACTAATTTCTATTGTATTTGAGGCAGCTAAAATATAACATAACCCCAAACAAGTTGTCCTAACAGCATCATCCAGCATCATCATCGTTGTTGTTAGCATATTATTATTATTAATTATTATTATTATCACTATTATTTTGTACTTTAGGAAATTCCTGCATCTACAGGGTGATCAAGGTCTCACTACTAGATAGAACCTGTAGTGATCTGCCTGTTTAAAGCCTCCCAAGAGCTGGGATTACAGGTGCGCACCACCATGTCCAGTCTCAGTTGCCATCTCAATGTGCCCCAGGGGCAGGGCCAGCACACCAGGCCTGATGATCAAACCCCCTGCCCCTGAAACTGCTTGCATACTCTTTAATCCACTGAGCTATTTGACCTGCTCGATTATTATTATTATTATTATTGCAGTTATGAAGGTAAAATAATCCAAAATCAGAGTACTAGTATCAGGTTCTGATGAAGACCTTCTTCCTGATTAATATAAGTACCATGCTCTAACCAACTGCACCACTGGAGCCCCCTTCTTCCTGATTAGGACGTGCTTTTTTTTCCTAACCACAGGTAGGAGGAAGACAAAGAAAGGAGGTATCATGTTTCTTATTATAAGGATGCTAATTCTATCACAATAGCTCCAGCTTTATGACTTAATTATTTCCCAAGGTCTGCATTTCCAAACACCATGACACCTGGGGTGACCACTTCAGTAACCTGGTGGCAGGTATCCATACCCGTTATAATAGCCTGGAAATTTAATGGGCGATAAGCAAGTTATTGCAACATAGAAGTAGAATTAGATGAGTGCAATATAGAACAGTAACCCTTAGAAAATCTTTACACTTTTATTTTAATGAACAAACAAAAATGTGTAAGAGCAGAATATTAATTTTAGTAGCATGAATAATACTGAACAGATTTTCCTTTCACTGAAAAGCACATAGCAATTCTTGTTAACACCAGACACAAAATCTACACAAAGAGCTGAACTGAAAAGAATTATAGAAACCTATGAGTCCAGAAAGAAGATAACACAGAGTGAAACAGTAACAGGTTGAGGAAGAGAAGACTCTAGATATTAACCATGCAATCTGATGCCCAGGCTCAACTCTGAAACTGGGGCCTACCTAAAGCAAAAGCACTATTACAGCTTCTCTTTCACATGAGCGGGATAAAAAGAAGTCACTGTACAAAAGTCAAAGAAGCTTGACTATGGGTCTTGGCTTGGTAAAATTTTCATCTGGTAGAAATCTAAACTCTAGGCATATATAAAATACAATTGTTAGCTATCTTCTAAGAAGTTGAATATTCATCACTAGGAATAATATAGTAAATACTTGGGACTGCATAGCTGAAGGAACAAAATATATTTTCTCCTAATTCTGAAGATTAGAAAGTGAATATCATGACACCAGCCTTTAGCTTCAGATGAAATCCAATACTTATTAGTTACCACAATCAATGTAAATGGCTTGAATTCACCAATCAAATAAATAGACTAGCAAAGTGGATTAAGAAACAAAATTCAGGAGACCGGCCAGAGACAGCGCGGCCAACTCTGCCATCCTGCTCCATCCCACCCACGCCCACCAGCCCCTGAGACCAGCCAGAGAAAGCACGGCTGACTCCGCCATCCTGCTTCATCCCGCCTGCCCAGCCCCAGAGACCGGCCAGAGACTGCGCGGCCAACTCTGCCATCCTCCTCCATCCCGCCCACGCCCGACCAGCCAGAGACCAGCCTGAGACAGTGGCTGACTCCAGCGGACTCCTGGTTCCCGTACCAAGCTCGCCCAGTAAGAGCGAATTTACAGGACTCACCAGGCCTCCCAGATCAGTGAGAGTGTGGTGAGTCTGAGGGAGAGCCTCAGCGTGTGGCTTCTTCCCACACGCGCTACGCAGATCGCTGTCCCCAACCCCTCCAAGCCAGTGACTGGCTTGAAACCTCAGGACCCACTGACCAACACCTCCCCGGATCCCCTGACCTAAAGCCCACTGATTGAGTGGGAATTTCCCTGATTCTCTGGGCATCAAAGGTCAGTGAGTGTAGAACCTCAGGCCTGTCGTGCCTGAGATACATTTCCCAGGGATTAAGCTGCCCGTCACCTCCCGTGGCCCAGTGACAGCTCCAGGCACACTGTGCCAGAGACACATTTCCAGGTGATTACTGGTCCCACCCCACAGCCCCAGACCCAGTGCAGGTCGGCCTGGAGTGAGAACTCCAAGCCTGCCACACCGGAGGGATATTTCTCAGCAATCCACGGTCCCACGCTACGGACCGAAACCCAGCACACCCTGGACTGTGAGTGAGGGCTCCAGGCCCACTGCACCAGAGGGACCTTTCCCAACCTTCTCCGGTTACGGCCTGTAGACCCGGACCCAGCACAAGCTGGCCGGCTCAGTGAATAAGATCAGCCTACTCAGTGAATAAGATCATCCACTATCCTTTTGTGAGCCCAGAAAACCCACCAAAGCCCAGGCCCACCCACCTGGGGAACGCCCTGCCTGACACAGGAGGGCTCACCCTGGGAACCAACATAGGGGAACCAAAGGAGCTGCAGCAAACAAGGAACTGAACACAACAGCTAGACCCAGGATAGGCATACCTGGAAAATCTCAAACTTAATAGACTAGCACACGAATCTCATAACAAGCTAAAGTTATAGCTGCACCAAAGCTGTATACCAAAGGTCAAAGATCAGTGCTATACAAAATGACAAAGAGAAGGGGAAAAATGTAATCCCAGACCTCGAGTCCATCAGGAAGGGCAGAGGACACTAGCTCAGCTGCAATGAATGAAGTAACAGATATAGCAGCAAAGGAACAACAGCAGAAAGCTATAGAGGAAATAAAACGAGAAGTAATTCCCCAATTTAAAAAAGAAATATTTGAATACATAGAATCTGAAATAAAGAATGAATTCCAGAAACATTGGGT